>JAJOOS010028504.1:0-28153 GCA_029582725.1 Solanum chiquidenum | reverse complement strand
ATGAAACTTCCTTTCCTAATGATGATCTCGAAGTAATGCAAGAGACTGTGACAAGCAACCCAGGTTTCTAATCTTATTTCATTTTCTTAGTATGAAAAAATTATTATTGTTAGAAGATTAAGATTGTATAATATTTGAATTGTAGCAAAGGAGAATGGGAAGAACATTACATTTGTGTTCTCTGTTAAAGGAAGTAATGTTGTACAGAGAACTTCTATTGGAAAAAGTAAAAATTATTGTGTTCCATCTTCTGATAAAAGTGAACTAGCACAAAATAAGAACCTTATACAACCTGGTTTTGATCCAATAGAGGTTGATAATTTCTTTCCTCGTGATGATCTTGAAGTAATGGGATGAGGAAACAGATTTACATATATGTTCTTTGTAAGAGGAGGCATCAGAAAGAGAATAATGATTGGAAACTACAACGGTTTAAATTCTCCAATATATACTCAAAATGTCATTGCGCGGAAGATTAATGTCGTCCCTCCTGGTTTTGATGCACTGGAAGATGAAACTTCCTTTCCTAATGATGATCTCGAAGTAATGCAAGAGACTGTGACAAGCAACCCAGGTTTCTAATCTTATTTCATTTTCTTAGTATGAAAAAATTATTATTGTTAGAAGATTAAGATTGTATAATATTTGAATTGTAGCAAAGGAGAATGGGAAGAACATTACATTTGTGTTCTCTGTTAAAGGAAGTAATGTTGTACAGAGAACTTCTATTGGAAAAAGTAAAAATTATTGTGTTCCATCTTCTGATAAAAGTGAACTAGCACAAAATAAGAACCTTATACAACCTGGTTTTGATCCAATAGAGGTTGATAATTTCTTTCCTCGTGATGATCTTGAAGTAATGGGATGAGGAAACAGATTTACATATATGTTCTTTGTAAGAGGAGGCATCAGAAAGAGAATAATGATTGGAAACTACAACGGTTTAAATTCTCCAATATATACTCAAAATGTCATTGCGCGGAAGATTAATGTCGTCCCTCCTGGTTTTGATGCACTGGAAGATGAAACTTCCTTTCCTAATGATGATCTCGAAGTAATGCAAGAGACTGTGACAAGCAACCCAGGTTTCTAATCTTATTTCATTTTCTTAGTATGAAAATTTTATTATTGTTAGACGATTAAGATTGTATAATATTTGAATTGTAGCAAAGGAGAATGGGAAGAACATTACATTTGTGTGCTCTGTTAAAGGAAGTAATTTTTTTACAGAGAACTTCTATTGGAAAAAGTACAAATTATTGTGCTCCATCTTCTGATAAAAATGAACTAGCACACAATAAGAACCTTATGCAACCTGGTTTTGATCCAATAGAGGTTGATACTTTCTTTCCTCGTGATGATCTTGAAGCAATGGGACGAGGAAACAAATTTACATTTCTGAGCTCTATAAAAGAAGGCATCAGAAAAAGAATAATGATTGGAAACAACAAAGGTCTAAATTCTGCCAAATATGATCAGAATGTCATTCCACAAAAGACTAATGTCGTCCGTCCTGATTTTGATTTAATCGAAGTTGAAACTTCCTTTACTCATGACGATCCTGAAGTAATGCAAGAGAACATGAGAAGCGAACCAAGTATTTTATTTTATTTTATAAACATGTAGATTTATTTTATTTATTTGAGTTTGAGATTTTGTAATGTTCTTATTATAGGCAAGGAAAATGGAAAAAACATTACATCGGTGGGTTCTGCCAGAGGAAGTACTTTTGTACAAAGAATTTCGATTGGAAAAAGTAAAGGGTATAGTGTTGTATCTAATAATATAAATGGACCAGCACATAATAATATCATTAGGCAACCAAATTTTAATCCAATAGAATATGACGCTTCCTTTCCTCATGATGATCTTGAAGCAATGCAAGAGGCTTTGAGAAGTAAATCAGGTATTTTACAACCTTTAAGGTCTTATATACACAGTAGTCCAAGTATGTGCTCTACTAAAGCAAGTAGACCCCCCCCCCACACACATGTACCTATAAGAATTGGTACCTACTATAGTAGTCTAAAATATGTTTGTACTATGGTGTCCTTGATCTAGTCTTAAATATGTTACTTTTTGTACCTTGATGCATCCCGCTCCACTGGTTATTATTTTTCTAAGGATAGAATTTCCCGATCTTTAGTAGGTAATTCATTTTGTTGTTAGTGGATTGAGTTTATTTCAATATTTTATTAGCAAGGGAGCGAACACAAAGCTTTACATATGTGGGTTCTCTGAGAAGGTGTGCTGAGAAGAGAACTTTGAATGGAAAAAATAAAGAATCTAAAAGTACAGAGTATGATCTGAATGAACTCACACAAAATAATAATCATGTTCCTTTGGGGTTAGATCCAATGGAAGATGATCTTACTCTTCCTCAAGATGAAGTTGAAGTGATGCAAGACACTCGGAGAAGTAAAGCAGGTATTTAACTCTCTGAACTATTAGAACTTCTTCATTGTTTATAGATTGAGATTCTGTAATGTTTGACTTATGTCAAAACTTGTAGGTTCATGTGAATTTGACAAGATAAAAAAGGTTAGAGGACCCAATATGTGTAAAGTTGTTACAGGACTCAAACTTGGAGAAAAGCTTAAAGTCACGTTTTACCACAATTGAGTTGTTGGGGATCATCACGCTTTATTTTTGAGACACTTAGGTTCCTTAGTTCGTGATCGTAATATGTCTCCTTCGCGAGTTCAGTCATGGACAGACATCGAAGAAGCTAAATTGGAACACATATGGGGAGATGTCACTGTAAGGATTTAAATGAATACTACTGATTGAATTGTATTTCTTGAATCTTGTTGCTGGTTCATTTATTTGACCTTCCCTGCAATATATAAGAACATATAGGAATAGAATTAAAGTGCAGTCACCTGGTGTAACATATCAGTAAGAGATTCTTTTATATTGCAGAAGTTAAATGTTTGCACAAATTTTACCTGGTGTAAAATGTCAAGCTGCTTTAGTAATGAGATTACAAATACGTACTCTACTCTACGTAGCAGTCACCTCATAACTGATATTTGATACTTTAAAAATTGTTATCAAATGTCATTGAAATATTGCTCATAGAATCAAACTTGTGTCACTTTTCTGCTTTAGCGAGGTTGACAATAACTATATTTATACTTCGTAAATCACTTCTCGACTTCTCTCCAAATGGTTAATGACTTCATTCCAAACATTTATCTTTGTTTAACTTATATTGCTGTGACACTATTTCAAGAGACTGCAATGTATGAGCTTTTATCATGTCTTCTTCTTTTCTTCTTTCTTTCTTATGCACTGTTAATTGTCTATTGTCTTCAATTGTCCCTCTGTTTTGTCAATAACTTGCAATTGTCCCTCTGTTCTTATGCTATGTTAATAGTCTATTGTCTGCAATTGTCTCTATGTGTTGTCCATAACCTGAAATTGTCCCTTTATTTTGTCCATAACCTGCTATTGCCCCTCTGTTTTCAGCCCACCCCATCAAGTGTATCAACCGTGCTGATTATTTATTGTCTCTAAGATTTGTTTTAAAATTTTGAGTCTCTTGTTTAATGAAATCTGCCAAATATATTAGGAAAAATTCGATAGTGATGACATGATTGGTCATAGAGATCATGTATTGAAACATATGAGAAGGTTGTGGAACAATTGGAGAGGCTCTCTACACATGAATGTGAAGTCTAAGCCATTGCAAGAGGTTCTAAAAGATGTGCCAGAGGAGGTCGACAAGAGTGATTGGAAATGGTTGGTCAAAGAGCATTTTCTATCTGAAAAATTTAAGGTAGGATATTCCCATTGGCATCTTTAATCATAGCTATAGCATTTTGATTTATGTCTCAATATTTTCTGCTGAACATTTAGCCATCTATTCATCTGCAATTGAACTTCTTTCTTTGTATCCTACAAACCTATAGTAGTATGGACAGTAATCAATGACTGGATTGCCAATAACTTTTCATTGGATTCCTCCACTCGATCATCCACACTACCCATTCCATGTTACTTCATCATTTTTAGTGGCTCCCAAAACTGAAACATGTAACATATTCAGAAATCTAAAAGGCGTATTTTTCTGATTTGTATTAATAGTGATTTCCATATGGATAGGTGAGTGATCTGAGAAAAAATTCTCCTTGAATTGAGCTATAATGTTACCATAGTTGATAATCCTAAGGACTTGTGCCAGCTGAAACCGTGTTTCTTTCCCTTATATGGTCTCTTATCATTTCTCTCTTTGTTCATGAGAAGGTCTTGATAACTTATTCCTTTTGTCATTGTATCCTTTTGGTTTATTTTCTTTCCATATTTGGCTGGACCATTTCCCTTCTTTAACTCTAAATGCATTTTCCACCTAAATCCTTGAAATTCTTGTAGATTTTGACTATTCTAAGTTTTTTGCAAAATGATTTGTGTTCCATCAGAGTCATTGTTGTAGACAGACTCTTTGTCTAGCAAATGATTGACCACCTCTTATCAGAAAAATCAAGTTTGTATATGTGGTTGGAACACCTTTCAATATTTTTTAAAGGACTAGACACTAACTGATGAAAGTGAAAGAATTGATGCTTCACCTGCTTCCATCATATACAAAACTTTTTTCTGAGGTTCAACTGGGTGGTTCCAGTAATGACAACCAAATATAACTTCTATTTGATAGATTTTAAGATGTCACCATCCGTTATTTAGTCTTGTGTCATCCCATCATGCTTGGGCACTTTAGATCTTGTAGTTGATTTTAGTGTAAGGTTTCAATTATGGTGTTGCGTCTCATTATTACTTCTGAGTTTGGAACTTGACTGTTGAAACTTATTGTCATCTTCTTTCTGAGGTGGACTTGAAAGTATAAAGCATGTCAGAATTTCAATATTTCAAATGCACTTGTGTTGATCACTATGTTTCCTTTGGCTCTTATTAAATGATTCCTTAGGTCAAAACTTGCTTGTTCCAGCCTCTTCTTTAAGAAGGAAATTGTGTATCATAATGTTGTTGATGTGTTGTTAATATAGGAAAAAAGTACGCGGAATGCAATGAACAGGTCTAAGTTGAGTATTCCTCATCTTACGGGTAGCGAGCCGATTATAGATATAATTTATGAGTTGGTACATATGTGATTCTTCTAATCCTATTAAGAAAGCTACTCTTCATTTCAAGTATATGACTGCTTGTTTGAATGTGAAGGGAGGCAAGCATGGTAATCCACCGAACATGGCGACTATCTTCTTTGAGACTCGTAAGAAGGACAACAAGCTTCTCGAACCTGAAACCAATCAAAAATACATTTAATTTTAAAATTTTATTTTACATACTTCTACTTAATATATTGCACTATCTTTAAATTTTATTGTACTTTACAGGAAGAAATTCAGGAACTACTACAAGTTGAACCATCACTTACTAATATTGAGGTAGTAGAGAGATGCTTCGGACCTCAGATCAAGATTCATGTTGTTGGATTTGGTGGCGAGATTACCAGTAAAGATTTGAAAGGACGTAGCTCTGCAAAAGTTGCACTGTTAGAACAGCTAAATGTGAGTCGAAAAGAAAAGGTTGCACTGTTAGAAGAACTGAATGCGAGTAGAAAAGAAAATGAATCGGTGAAAAGACGCATGGATAACATAGAGAAGAGATGTGAAATATTTGAAAGTGCAACCTTTAGAGATCCTTTATCACCACCATCATCAAGTGAACAAAATACTGGTTGAATCATTTTACAGGTTAGTAAGCTTGTTAATGTGAAACGAAGTATTTTTCAGTTTAGTAAGCTTGTTAACATGTATAAGCTGATCATACCATGTTGCCATTGATGAACGCCATTGTTTCCAATAACTGTAATACAAAGGACAACCTTTTGTGGATATATATAGCTCATGTAAGGGTATATCTACATGAAAATTGCACATAGACAGCATGACATTGACAACAACATTTCCAGATTTTAGGACTCATCAACCAATTAGAAAAAATTCACAAAGTTTTGAATGGCTTTGAAAACATTCCCATTGTAGATCACAGTGACTACTAAACCATACTATCCTTAGTTTTCATATTAAAGTAGGTTTTACATTTATTAACAGAGGAGCATTTCTAATACATGTTGAAGTACTTGCACTTCAGAAACTCGCCTTGCTTGAACATTTTTTCTACTTTTCCCATTGTCTTTGTCCCTTCGAAGTTCGAATACTCATCAAAGTCCAATTAAAGAAGATGAAATAGTCCCTAGAAACTACAAATCATTCCACACTGGACAAAGATGCATTGAATATGAATACAAAAATAAAGCGAATAGAGAACTACATTATGAGAAGTTACAGGAAACAACTTCTACATTTATGCACCTGAATTTTTTTATTTACCAGACTTGAATTTATGCAGAAGCAAGCCCACCCAAGTTAGCACACTGGGAAAGCATTTTCAAAATTTTTTACTATACAAGTCATCATTTCCTCTTTCAATGTTCTTGCATCGATTCATTGTTTCTCTTTTTAGAATGGGTATTGTATTATTAAGAATTAAGGTATATGGTCTAAAGTATTTACATGTCAAAATATACTTGCTGATTTTTTTATGAGAAAATAATTATACAATCATCATTTATGTCTCACCAACATACCAATTGAACAATTTAATTAACTAATGCAAGCTTTTATCCTTGCAACAGATGATCAAGAATTTGAAGTCGCGGAGGATTTACAAGTTTGGAGTGAGTTGAAAAACAATTGAAGATGTTACCAGATGAACCAAGTTTAAGTGCAAGAAGTTTATTAAACCTAATTTACTTATTATCTAGGTTATTTGCTTAAAAATACTAATTACGATCTCTACATATATATTCTAGACTCTTAGTTTTTTTTTGTAGGATTTTTAAAACCTCTTTGTTTTATGTAATCAACTATGTACCATGCTTATATATATTATCAACCATTTATACATTTATTGATTCTATTTTATAAATTATGAAATTTTGTACAATTACATATGAAATAATGCATTTTAAATTATCAATCACAAGGGGAAAAATGTAACTACTTTTCATTTAATAATATTTATTTTTTAAAAATATATCAATAAAAATTAACAAAAGGACTCCGGTCTTTAAAAGATCGTATAATATCTCTTTCTGAAGTTATCTACGACCAAAATAAAAATTAATGAAGGGAAAATGTTATCGCAAAAAGAGATCTAACGACCAATTTTTATGTCATCACTAAAGATTTCATAATGATCGGACTAGAATTTAGTCGTCTACTTTTGACGTCGAAGCTACTAACGACGGGAGACGACCAATTTCTTTCCAGTCGTAAGTGACTAACAACGACTGGATTTACACTTTTAGCGACTTAATTTTCTTTTGCTAAAGACCTATTTTCTTGTAGCGTCACCAATCTAGACACACCCGTCAAATACCTACTCATCTCATCCCTTGAATCCGCCACTAAAGCCGAAGCATACTTGGAGAGTTGACTAAACTTTAAAGAATACTTTTGAACACTCATACCTCCTTGACGAAAGTTAATGAATTATTCCACCTTAGCCTCCCTCAACTCTCGGGAAAAGAATCTATCAAGGAATGCCTTCTTAAACACCTCCCAATCTATGGGACCAGCTCCTACTGGTGTATTCCTCTTCCGTTGAGTATACCATGCTTGAGCCACACTCTTAATTGGTAAGCGCCTAACTTTGCTTTTTCTACCAAAGTCATCCCCATGGCATCAATTATTTTATAAACCTCTTCCACAAATTCTTCAGGATCCTCTCCCACTTTGGAATCATAAAACTCGCGAGGGTTCATTCTAGTAAAATCCCTCAATCTAGAAGCCACGGAATTCATATTAGGATTGACCGGAGCTACTACTTCTCTATTGGCTTGAGACGTCACGACTTGAGCCAACAATTGGATGGTATACCTAAACTCCGCATGGGTCACATTCTCCCCTATAGGGTCAATTGGAGCTTGAGGAAGAGCTTGGGGTGGAAATTGGAGAGGAACCTCTTGATCCATATTGCCTTCCTTTTCTCTCCTAGAATTTGCCCTTGTATTAGCCATACCCTGAAAAAACAATAGGGCAAGGATTAGAAGAAGGACTTACTAGAGCCAAACTCTATGGCATGACTTAGAGAATGAAGAAGTGGGATTTCCTAAACATCCAATAGCCTCTTATTCATAAATGTGGCGCAATTCACATTTTTGAACAAGACTCTACTAGACGTGGTTTGAGACAATCCTAGAACCATTCAAAATCGTGTGCTCTAATACCAAGTTTATCATGACCCAGGGGTACGCCCTAGACGTAACACGACGTACTTTATCCCGAAGTGGTCTCATACAAGCCCTTAGTATATCATGAACATAAGAAATAGAAAAGTACGGAAAATTTAAAACCTTATCCATACAATTGAAATCTTTTATAAAAAGCAACCGAAAGTCTTACTACACTTTGTCTCAAACCATCTATTACACCTTTGAATAACTTTTGGGATGTTGCCCATAAAACAGTTTTAAAATATGAAAATAAAAGACATAAAGGAAATAGTGGCTTTATCCTCGATGCTATGAGGACTCACCCAAATCTTTAACTCCTTGCTCCAAAGAAACTTATCCTCAAGAATGGAACTCAAATCTCTGAACCCTACATTTGATTAGAATGTAGGCAAAGTATGCATTAGTACAAAAGTACTAAATATGATAGCTAGCACAACATCATAAGAGCATGACATAATGGTTAGTCGACATAAGACATAATCAACATGCATAAAAGATAATAACACAATCATAATCATAATCTCCAATATAGACATAATGTAAGCATTAGTCGTCATAAAGCATAGTCCTTATACAATAGTCAAGTTTTCAATTTTTCATTTTATAAGAGAACTATTTCACAAGTAGCTTCAAGTCATACTTGTGAAATGTATAAGTAAGACCCTATAATTTCACTCACACTAAGTACCACCTTAGGCCATCATAATGGTATTTATAATCTAAAAGAAACACTTATGAGTCACCTCAAGGCAAGTTTTTCCAATGCATGAACAAAATCCCATAATCCTACCCATGCTAAGCTCGAAACTTTCGGTTCTTCATTAATGTTTATCATTTCTTATTCTCATAGTTAAGATATTTCTCATAGACAAGGGAATCTCTCCCCTTTAGTCAAACATATCATAGAAGGAAACTATAGCAACAATCCATCAAAGTATACATCATGCAATACCACACTTCTTAGGTAACCTTAAGTCATACTTGTGCCATCCATAGATGAGACCCCATAATCCCATCCATACAAAGTAATTATTTAGGTCATCATACTTATGTTTCTTAATTATATACTAGTCCCTCTTTGAAAGCATTGGCAGACTAGGAGGTACTTTACCAAGCATATCTTAATTCCTCATTCTTTTAGAACCCTAGGAGATACTACATTAAGTACATCTTAGTTCATCATGATTTTGAACTCTACGAGATGCTTCCACAAACATAATCTTAGTTCATTAAGTTTGTGTTGGACTTATAGGAGATGCTTCTTCAAGCATAATCTTTGTCCATTAGGTTTGAACTTTAGCGGATGCTTCTTCAAGCATAATCTTAGTTCATTACTTATCTTGTTGTAGTTGGGATATAACCTTAACCGACATGAGAACATGTGAGCTATCACATGATCCCTCCCGGTGTTACCTACACCGTCAAGGGTTGGTCTACTTGCGTAAGGTAGAACCGGTTTGTTAGCTTAGTCAGATCGACTAGCTAACTTTTCTATGGGGCACGTAGTTATGGGATACGGAGATTGCTACTAGAAACCCAAAACTCCAATAGGTGAAGGCTTCCATCTCATGAGACATACTTTGAGAAATCTGGACTCTACTAGGTGAGGGTTCCCATTTTAGAAGCCCAAACTCAACTAGGTGGGAACCTCCATCTCATTTCAATATCCACTCGGTGCTAGGCCTAAATCCCACAAGATAATTATGAAGTCTCTACTTTTACTCAAGTTTCATAGAAAGTTGTCCTTGACAACTAATTCATGTTAATTCATTAAAATACCTCTTTAGACTTTGTGTGAGAAACTATCACCATCCATGACCTAGGTATGAAGGCTTTTTAGCCTTAGGTTCAATTAGGTGAGAAAAGCCTTCAACCCAAGAATCATTACTATGTGAGAACCCCTTTCATGTTAAGTTCATATTCATTCCTAATATCATATGTACAATTCTACATTAGACACGGATATCATCATGGCTCAAGTGATTCTATCACTTCCTACCATCTATCATTCATAAGGTGAATTAGGTAGTTAAAGATCTTTCATCACAATTCTATTCATTAGCCTTGTATTCACATGTAGATTTTACTCTCAAAGCCTTAGCATATTAGCTTTACTCTCAAAGCCCTAGTGATCTACATTCATGATTACAATCCCTACTCTCAAAGCTTTATTTATACAATCATCAGTCATACCTAGATTTCAAGGTATTCTAATCACATTCTTCATTATTAGGTAATTCTAGCCATAAATCATCATAAAGGTTCAACTTCAATAATTACTAGTCATGATCCATCATATTTACTATAATATAATTCAATTCATGTCTACAAGCTTTCATTCATGAATTATTACTATCGGCATCATCAATTTTAGAAGATCAACTCTAAGTCTTGAATTTCATCTTTCATGGTATAAACCCACATAATACCAATTTCATCAATTAGACTAGGGTTAACCATGGAAAACACATAAATTCATCATAATATCACAATTCAATACTCAAAAAATCATAAACAAGTACTATCCAATCGATTGGAATCATACTTCAACACTACCCACAATGTAGGAAGAAACACTAGCACGACTTGGGGGTTTGTCTTCACAATTCAGGGAAATCTAGGGGGATCTATGGATGGAAGAATCCATAGATGAATAAGCTATCATATTGATTATAAATCCCTCACCGAGCTTGCATCAATGGAAGAATTTTGGCATAGCTTACTTCTCTTCTTCTTCTTCTTTTTTACTTCTAGAGAGAGAATTTCTTGAGGGAATTTGTGTTTTTGGTGAATCTAAAATAATTCTTTTGGAATCATCTAATTAAGGGTGTCTTAGGTATATATAGGTTTCCTAATTATTAATAAAATGACCCTTCCTAATAACTAACTAATTCTAGAATATTCCCTTAACCCTCAACTTAAAACAACTTAACATCAAACTACCCCAACCCACGATACCCCGACCCACGGACCGTGGGTGGGTCCACGGAGCATGCCACACCTCCGTGGGTGGTAGTATGCAGCTTGGTTGGCAGGTATTGACCCACGACCCTCCCCCATGGGGTGTGGGTGGACCCACGGGGCGTGAGTCCCCAACGTGAGTAGGTTGTTTTAGGGTCCTCCTCAAGGACCCCCTGGTTGGTCCTTGGAGAGTCATACCTTGACGTTTAACCCCTAAACCACTCATTATAAGTACGGGAAGTAATTTTACGATTCTAACCCACACATCAAACTCTAAAACTCTCATGTAAGGCTCTAGTTTCACCTACCAGTTTTCTGGGTGTTACATCCTTCCATTGGTTGAACCAAATTTGGGCCACACCTTTTAGTTGATAAGCGGCCAACTCCGCCATTTCTACCGGCGTCACTCCCATGATCACCAAAACCTTATAAACCTCATCAATAATCTCTTGAGGATCTTCCTCAACTTTAGAACCATGAAACTCCAAAGGATTAATCCTAGTGAAGTCCCTCATTCTAGAAGTTATCGTACCCACATTTGGGTTCACGGGAACCGCAACCTCGCTATTGAATTGGTCCGTCTAGGCATGAGCCAACACTTGAAAAGTAGCCCTAAACTCGGCATTAGTCAATTGCTCGGCCAAAAGATCGAGCGGAACTTGAGGAGATTTTTATTTTGCATTATCTCTCACATTTCTTCTAGCATAAGCTCTTCGAGTAGCCATATCTTTAGAGCATCGAATATGGATTAGGAGAGAGACTTTATAGAGTTAAACTCTATCGCACGACTTTAGAGTAGTGAAAGAAGTGTAGTTTCCTAAACATCTTGTATCCTCTCATTCATAAATGTGGTGCACTTCACACTCATGAACAAGACTCTACTCGACGTGGCTTATGAGATATCCTAGGACCATTCTAAACCTTGTGCTCTAATACCAAATTTGTAACGACCCAGGAATACCCCCTAGATGTAACATGGCGTATAGAAACCCAAAGGACCCCAAACTAGCCACTTAGCTCTCATAACATAGTAAATAGTACACTAAAAATAAAACAATAGTCCAAGTCCAATAGTTTTATAAAAGAAAAGCGAAAGTCTAAAATACTTGTCTCAATATTGCTATATAATACAATAGAAGGAAATTGGGCCTTGCCAATACATCATGTCCAAAAGTGAAATGAAAGAAAAGAAAATAAACAATGAAAGTACATCCTCAAAATATGAGGACTCACCAAAGCTCGGAAAATCTCAAGTCAACCTCTAGCCACGAAACTGATGACCCTGACTGTCGGACCCTACATTTGGGGAAATGTAGGCAAGAGTATGAGTTAGTACAAAATATTGTACCAAGTATTATAGCTATGAATAAAACATTGAAAACATGCTAAAGGAACATTTTCTTTCATGACATGCAATTGACCAAGCTAAAACATGATATAAGAGAGTTAGAAAACATAAGTCATAAGACCATGGTCAATGCAAGCCAACATCATCTTTAAAACCTTTGAACTCATATGCGATACTTCTTGAAGTAACCTTAGTTCATTATTAATGTGGGGATTAGTCTTAACCGACATAGAGACCATGTGAGCTATAACATGATACCTCGGTGTCTCCCACACAAAAAATGGTTGTCCTACTTGCCAAGGTAAGGACCATAAATCTGAGCTAAAGTGGATCCACTAGCTAATGTCTATCTAGACAACATTCTATGGGGGCACATGGGTAAAGGATAAGGAGATTGCTACTAGAAACCCGTTCTCTACTCACGAAAGAGCTTCCATCTCAATATCCTCTCATTTCTAAATATAAATCCAACAGAATAGTCATTTCTTCTGATTCATATTATACATGGAAAGGCATGTCATCTTGCCAATCCAAGCTAAGTCATCATCCATGGAAAGGTATCTTTCAATAACCAATCCAAGCTAAGTTCTTTAGGATAGATCTTTGTAACACCTCGGAAATTAGTAGGTAAAACTAGAGCCTAAACAGGAGGGTTAACGTCAAGGGTTAAGGGCAAGGGCCAAGGATTATGGGTGAGGGCCATGGATAGTGGGCCAAGGCTTCCAAGAAAGCACCTAGACACTACCCACCATGACCACGAGGGTCTTCACGACCCGTGGTTTCCACCACGAGTCGTGGTTCCACCCGTGGTTGGTGAGGCAGTAATCCCCAAAGGCTGCCAAGAAAAGGCTCCCCTTCACGAGCCACTTCACGGCTCGTGGTGATGACCACAGACCGTGGGAAGGCTTATGGGGTTGCCTTAGCCTCATGGAGGATTTTCAAGTTGGATAGGTTACTGTTCAAGGGACCACGGGAACAACCACGAGCCGTGGTGCCCTTGATGAGCCGTGAACTTGGGCGTAGTCCCTAGGAAAGGGCTGCCTAGTTAGGGGTGATTTGGTAAATTCCAAATTAGTTAGTTAATTAATTAGGTCAATTTATATTGTTTTATTTCACATATATAAATGCTTTTAATTCATAAACCACCTCACTTACATTATTAATCCCCAAGACCCAAATCAAATCAAAAAGTTCTTCCTCACAATATTTCTCTCTCTAAAACTCAAAGAAGAAGAAGAGTAGAATTGAAGCTAGAGTTTGAAGGAATCAAGGCTTCTTCCTCAAATTCTTTATAGATTCATCATCAATGTATGGTAGTCTTTGATTCATGGATAGTTTTTATCCATGAAGTCCCTCCAAACTCAAATGCAAACTTTCAATTTTACTCAAAAAGCTAGGGTTTTACTCCAAGTCATGGATTCACTTCAAAAGCATTTCTAATGGTTTAATTTCTGAGTATTATGATCAAATTAATGATTATTTACTGTTTGAATATGAATTCCTCAAGAATCCATGAATTCTCTCAATTCTTCCAAATTGGATTTGAAAGAGTGGGTGTTGATTGATGTAAGTACAGGGTTATCGAATTATGAGTCTTATGGATTGATTACTTGAAATATGGGTTAATTAAGGAATTCCTATGGTTATTATGTGGAATTTCCCCCAAAGAAATCATTAAACCCCCATTTCCCCAATTTATGACTATGTGATGTGGGTGAATTGTAGTAAGATGAATACAATGAAATTGTTCTTGTAGTAGTTTAATTACTTGAATTATGTTACTATTCATTCCTAAATTATAGTAATTCTATGTGTGTTGGTGAATTAATATTCATGGTCCTTGAAGGGCAAATTATAAGATCTTGTATAATCTTGATGTTTGTGCACATGCTTTGTGATTACTTTGAAAGTAAGGTGATCATGACTATAATGAAATTGTGTTATTATTGAAAGTTTATTCTCAATTATACACTTGTGAATGATGATTACACGTTGTGAAAGATTTCTCAATGTATAATACACCTTGAATTGGTAGACTTAGGGCATCCTCTTCATGTGTAATCTAAAGTGATCTTGATTAATGTACCTTGAATTGATAAGCTTAGGGTATCCTCTTCTTGTGTAACTAAAAGTATCTTGACTTAATGAACCTTGAATCGATAGGTCAAATGGCATTTCTTTCATAAATGACTAGTGAAGTACTCTAAGGCTTTGTCTTGAATCGATAGGCCAATGGCATTCATTTCATGATGAGTAAATGAATTAATCTAATGATGATCCTTGAATCGGTAGGCCTAAGGCATTCCTTTCATGAGTGACTAATAATGAACCTTGAATCGATAGGCCAAGGGTACCCCTTTTATGAGGATTCAATGAGCTATCCTAATAATGTACCTTGAATCGATAGGCCAATGGAATTCCTTTCATGTGTGTAATAATGTACCTTGAGTCTGTAGGCCAATGGCATCCATCTCATGTGTAATGATGTTAAAAGAGAATGAACTACTCTATCGGAATTTAATTCTTAGCACCGAGAGGATATTGTAAGGTGGAGGCTCTCTCTATGTTAGGCCGGATTTCTAGTAACGACCTCCTTATCCCATAACTATGTTCCCACATAGGTTATTAGGTAGTGGATCCACCTAAGCTAAATTACTGGTTTTACCTTAGGCAAGTAGACCAACTCTTTTCGGTGTGGGACATGACACCGGATTTCATAATTTGATCACATGCTCTATGTTGGTTAGGGATTATTCCCATCATGTGAGTTATGTGTTATGGTTACTCAAGAGGTTCTATGAATTGTGGGTGCCAGTATGGGATGCCATTCATGCATTGCACGAGTAGGCTTTGAGGGTGGCTATGGTGGGTTCCTAAAAGGTCATAATGTCTAATTAAATGAATGTGCTTATAATGATGCTATTGAGAATGTCAACATAAAGTCCAAATGAAATAATGAATGCTTAACTTGGATTGTTGCTATGAGTTGCTTTCCTTGACATGACTTATTAAATGTGAATATTCCTTTTCTATGACTATTAATTAAAGATGACAATAAAAAATAGTAAGTATATTTATGGTGGCGTCAAAGTGGTACTTAGTAAGAGTGGTATTATGGGATGCCATCCATACATTGCACATGTATAACTTAGGGTTACCTAAGACATGGTTCTATTATGTTATAATGATTTATATGTTGAACATGCTTATGACTTATGCTTTTATACTAAAATTCATGATCTTTCTCAAACTTGGCATATAGCATGGTTTTTAAGTAAAATGTCCTTTTTAGCATTTTTTTGCATGGCTATCATACTTAGTACATATTTGTGCTAATACATATTTCTTCTACATTTTTCTACAAAGTGTAGGTTCTGGTGTTTGAGGTGTTCTCCTTTAATACGAGCTTGGATCGACTATTCTCCTAGCTTGTGGTGAGTCCTCAAGATTCGAGGACGTATGAGTCTTTAGTAGTTTCTTTCATGTCATTTTATGTTTTGGACTATGTTGAAGGGCTGTGACGCTATTGTTGATTCTAAGTTGTATTAGATGGCTAAATGAGACAAAGTTAGACTTCCGCTTGCTTTTAATAAGAGACTTCAATTATATGGATAAAAGGTTTAAATTTCACACCATTTTCTTATGTCTTATTATATGATATGTTATGAGGCTTGTATGAGGCTTTTCAGAGTCTTGTACGCCGTGTCACATCTGGGGTGTAGGCATAGGTCGTGACAAACATGGTATCAAAGCACAAGATTTTGGGATGGTTATAGGATTATCTCATATGCCACATCTTGTAGAGTCTTGTTCATAGTGTGAAGCGCGCCACATTTATGAATGAGAGGCTATAAGATGTTTAGAAACTACACTTCTTTCATTACTCTTAAGGCGTATCATAGAGTTTATCTCTATAATGTATCTCTCCTACTCCTTATTCGATGATCTTCAAGATGTGACTACTCGAAGGGCTCATGCTACAAGGATCGAGGGAGAAAAGGTTAGTAGTAATGCCAATTATGGCCATGTGACTAGATAGAACTTGATATGATAGATGATATCCTTTAGTATAAATGGGTTGCATTATGGTTATGTGTGTTTGTTGGTAGAAAGAAATGATGAGTTTTGAGGTATGTGGAATGATTTTATGAATAGGGTGTTTTAGAAAGTCCTAGATGTGTTGAGTGGGTAGACTCATCTAAGAAGGGTAGAAGTGTAATTCACCTTGGTTTAGAATCATCTTATGTGATGGATATGAAAGTTGAGTGATAATTTGCTCCGACCTTAGAATTGAAAGAAATGAGGCTTAGAAGAGTCCAATAGGCTTACTCCCAAGGGGGAGAGGATGTGCCTAGAAAGCAAGATGGTTGAGAGTTCTGATATCCTTATCTCTTTCTTCTATTCCTATGCAAGCTTTAGGCAAAGAGTTCCTAGTGTCTTGTTTCATGTTTTGGAGTCATGTGTGATTTATGTGTTCCCATGATCTCCTTATGTTATGCATGTTCTTGATTGAATTCCTTTTTAGAAAGAAAATGAGTTTTTCATAATTTATGTGTTCCTCATGTGGTTATGCATTTAGTATGAGTTCCCTATATGCTTCAAGAGATGAATCATTGAACATGCTTTATTATGCTTTTGAGAGTAATCGCATAATTGGTTTCATGATATTATGATGAGCATGATTTGAGTTGGAGAAGGTAGTTCCTCCAAAGAATTTTTGAAATGTTGAAGTTTTCATGCATAATGGGTTACTAGATGTAGTTCCTACTTCCTTGTGTTGCATTGAGTATGTTGAGATGGAGTTGATGTTTCCTCCTTTGAATGGTGCATAATTTTGATGTTGCATGCATGATGGGCTACTAGTTTTGAGTCTTTAATTCCATATGGTGTCTAGATCGTCATTAGAGGATGAATGTTCCCAATGGAGAGATAATGTAACACCTCGGAAATTAGTAGGTTAAACTAGAGCCTAAACGTGAGGGTTAACGTCAAGGGTTAAGGGCAAGGGCCAAGAATTTTGGGTAGGGACCATGGCAAGGGTGACAAGGCAGCGAAGAAAGCACCTAACCACTGCCCACCATGACCACAAGGGTCTTCACGATCCGTGGTGGCCACCACGAGTCGTGGTGCCACCCGTGGTTGGTGAGGCAGTAAGCCCCCAAGGCTCCCAAGAAAAGGCTCCCCTTCACGAGCCACTTCACGGCTCGTGGTGATGACCACGGAGCGTGGGAAGGCTCGTGGGGTTTCCTTAGCCTCATGGGAGGCTTGTCAAGTTGGAGAGGCTACTGTTCAAGGGACCACGGGCACCACCACGAACCGTGGTGCCCTTGACGAGCCGTGAACTTGGGCGTAGTCCCTGGGAAGGGGCTGCCTTGTTAGGTGTGTTTTGGTAAATTCCAAATTAGTTAGTTAATTAACGGGGTCGATTTATATTTTCATATTTCACATATATAAATGCTTTTAAGTCCTAAACCACCCGATTTACTTCATTAACCCCCAAGACCCAAATCAAATAAAAAAGTTCTTCCTCACAATATTTCTCTCTATAACTCAAAGAAGAAAAAGAGTAGAACTGGAGCTAGGGTTTGAAGGAATCAAGGCTTATTCCTCAAATTATTTGGAGATTCATCATCAAGGTATGGTAGTCTTTGATTCATGGATAGTTTTCATCTATGAAGTCCCTCCAAACTCAATTTCAAACTTGCAATTTTACCCAAAAAGCTAGGGTTTTACTCCAAGTCATGGATTCACTTCAAAAATGTTTCTAATGGTTTAATTTCTGCATATTATGATCAAATTGATGATTATTTACTGTTTTAAGATGAATTCCTCAAGAATCCATGAATTCTCCCAATTCTTTCAAATTGGATCTTAAAGTGTGGGTGTTGATTGATGTGACTAGAGGGTTATCGAATTATGAATTTTATGGATTGATTACTTGAATTATGGGTTAATTAAGGAATTTCTATGGTTATTATGAGAAATTTCCCCCAAGAAACCATGAAATCCCCATGTCCCCAATTTATGACTATGTGATATGGGTGAATTGTAGTAAGATGAATACAATGAAATTGTTTTTGTAGTAGTTTAATTACATGAATTATGTCATTATTCTTGCCTAAATTGTAGTAATTCTAGGTGTGTTGGTGAATTATGATTCATTGTCGTTGAAGGGAAAATTATGAGATCTTGTATGATCATAATGTTTGTGTACATGCTTTGTGATTACTTTGAACGTAAGCTGATCATGACTATAATGCAATTGTGGTATTATTTAAAGTTTATTCTCAATTATACACTTGTGAATGATGATTATATGTTGTGAAAGGTTTCTCAATGTATAATACACCTTGAATTGGTAGGCTTAGGGCATCTTCTTCATGTGTAATTTAAAGTGATCTTGATTAATGTACCTTGAATTTGTAGGCTTAGAGCATTCTCTTATTGAGTAACTAAAAGTATCTTGACTTAATGAACCATGAATCAATAGGCCAAATGGCATTCCTTTCATAAATGACTAATGAAGTACTCTAAGGCTTTGTCTTGAATCGATAGGCCAGTGGAATTCCTTTCATGATGAGTCAATGAACTAATGTAATGATGATCCTTGAATCGGTAGGCCTAAGGCATTCCTTTCATGAGTGACTAATAATGAACCTTGAATCGATAGGCCAATGGTACCCCTTTTATGAGGAGTCAATTAACTATCCTAATAATGTACCTTGATTCGATAGGCAAATGGCATTCCTTTCATGTGTGTAATAATGTACCTTGAGTCGGTAGGCCAATCGCATCCCTCTCATGTATAATGATGTTAAAAAAGAATGAACTACTCTATGGGAATTTGATACTTATTACCGAGAGGATATTATGAGGTGGAGGCTCTCCCTATGTTAGGTCGGGTTTCTAGTAACAACCTTCTTATCCCATAACTATGTACCCACATAGGTTATTAGCTAGTGGATCGACCTTAGCTAAATTACTGATTCTATCTTAGGCAAGTAGACCAACTTTTTTTGGTTTGGGACATGACACCGGATTCCATGATTTGCTCACATGCTCTATGTCGGTTAGGGATTATTCCCATCATGCGAGTTATGTGCTATGGTTACTCAAGAGGTTCTATGAAGTGTGAGTGGTAGTATGGGATGCCATTCATGCATTGCACGAGTAGGCTTTGAGGGTGGCCATGGTGTGTTCCTCAATGGTCATAATGTCTAATGAAATGAATGTGCTTATAATGATGCTATTGAGAATGTCGACATAAAGGCAAAATTAAATGATTAATGCTTAACTTGGATTGTTGCTATGAGTTGCTTTCCTTGACATGACTTATTAAATGTGAATGTTCCTTGTCTATTACTATTAATTAAAGATGAGAATGAAGAATAGTAAGTATGTTTATGGTGGCCTCAAAGTGGTATTTAGTATGAGTGGTATTATGGGTTGACATCCATACATTGCACAAGTATAATTTAGGGTTACCTAAGACATGGTTCTATTATGTTATAATGATTTATATGTTGAACATGCGTGGGACTTATGCTTTTATACTAAAGTTCATGATGTTTCTCAAACTTGGCATATAGCATGGTTTTCAACTAAAATTTCCTTTTTAGCATGATTTTTTCATGGCTATCATACTTGGTACATATTTGTGCTAACCCATATTTCTTCTACATTTTTCTACAAAGTGTAGGTTCCAGTGTTTGAGGTATTCTCCTTTGACACGAGCTTGGATCGACTATTCTCCTAGCTTGTGGTGAGTCCTCAAGATTCGAGGACATATGAGTCTTAAGTAGTTTCTTTCATGTCATTTTATGTTTCGGACTATGTTGAAGGGTTGTGACCTTATTGTTGATTCAAAGTTGTATTAGATGGCTAAATGAGACAAAGTTAGACTTCCGCTTTCTTTTAAATAAAGACTTCGATTGTATGGATAAAAGTTTTAAATTCCGCACCATTTTCTTCTGTCTTATGTTATGATATGCTATGAGACTTTTCTGAGTCTTGTACGTCGTGTTTCATCCGGGATGTAAGCTAGGGTTGTGACACTCTTAATCTTTGATTCAATTAGGTGAGAAAGTCTTTCAACCTTAGAATCCTTATTATTTGAGGCAACCTTTCACATCTTACTCTTATGTGTATATGAGAAAATCCTTTCAATAACATACCATGACCATCATCATTGATACTTTACTCTCAAAGCATCCTTAAAAAATTTGCATAGATTTCATAAGAAAATGCATAAATCCATAAATTACCTTTCAAGGTTCAAAACCCACTTTCAATCATCAACATTTAGAAAACAAGGGTCATATATGGATTTCATCCTAAATTCATGTAAAGTTAGCAATACATGCTTAATTTCACATAACTCTTCCTTTTTAATCAAAATCCCACAGCACATGATCATAACTTGAAAACATGGCGATTACATGGGTTCCTGTGGAAAATCATCATAAAATCATAGTATTTCATCAATTCTTATTTAAGAGATCATAATTCAATCATTTAAATCTATAATGAAAAGAACCCATGACAATTGACGAAAACCCTAACTAAATTGGGGTATTCTAGCTTTGAAATAGAGGAATTTAGGAACTCCATGAATGGAAGGAATCCATGGATGAAAAATATCATACCTTGAAGCCAAATGATAATCTTAAATTGAGGAATTGAGAGTTGACTTGAAACCCTAGGTTGAATCCTTCTTCGTCTTTAAGTTCTAAGAGAGAGAAATATTTTAGAGAGGAGAATTGATCTTCTTTTGTGATTTTGGAAGAATGAGAATGAATGGGCTAATTTGGGGGTTGAAAACACTTATATAGGGGTCTTAGTGAAGGGCAAAATGGCGTAGTATAGGAATAAATAAATTAGAAAAAGACCCAACTTCCCCTTAAAAATAACTGCCAGCTGCCCACCAACGGCAACTAACGACACCGTGGTCAGGATGACGGACCGTCCTGCACGGCCGTCGTTTGTGGTCAAAAAGTGGAACTTTTGGCTAGTTAACCATAGACCCCGACCACAGACCATGGTCTGACCTACGATCCGTTGTCCAGGCCGTGGTCCTGAGCTTCTGCAGACTTGGCAAGGTGGCCAATCCACTGACCACAAATATGGTATGTGGTCCTACCCACGTGTCGTGGTTGGCCAATATAGGCACCTGCAACTTTCTAAAATTTGATTCATTTCCCTTTTTCGGATACGGGGTGTTACAAGGCCAAAAGTCGAAGGGGGTTCTACTTGGAGGATCGCCAAGTCACTCAGCGTTCACTCCCTACTTCGCCGAGTCGGCTAAGGAAAGGAATATTTTTCCCTTCTCTGAATCTGAGGTGTTACACTAACCCTTCACATGATCCACTAGACGTCTCATGGTGGCCATGACTGCTCATGGAGTGGGTCGTGAGAGGGATAGGATTTTGGGGTGAGTTTTCCAAGCCACAAGTGATTAACCTTTCAAGCACAACTCATCCAATTCTAGCTGCAAACGATCGTTAAACAGTATAAAACCCAACAAAGAGTTGGGGTCGAATTCTAAAGAGAGCGGTATGTGTTCAAATTTAATTAGGAAGTACAAATGTGGTCTAATCAGCCATAGGAATAAAAATTATCAAAAAAGACATGAATCAAATTAAAAGGGGTGACACGAATGTCTGATGGGGGGTTTTGGTTTTCAATTATCAACTACAAAGCTGTCACAAACACTTTAAAATAACAATAAGGAGAGGAATTCTCGAGATGTGATCGATTATAGGCAAATTTTGATATATGGGTAATTGAAACTACTAGTAAACAACTAAAAATCAGTGAGTATGCTATACTATAAGGGATATAGTTTTCTCTCGAACAACTATCTCGAATCAGGTGATTTCTTTCGAAAAATCAGTGAGTAGGAAATGGTGAGAGCTCTCTCAGTCATCCCAAGAACTGCAGCCTCTAGTGTTTAGTCTTCCGCTTTACTTTTATAAAGCTTTTGGGAATTTCAATTGTCGTTCTTATATATTTTATTCTATTTCTTATGTTATGAATGATAAGTGGCTTGTATGGGGCCTCTCGGGGTTTTATACACCATGTTACGCCTAGGGGGTACCTTGGGTCGTGTCACTTTGAATCGGGTACCATGCCAATACATTAATAGTGTGTATGAGTAGGTTACATGAGAGGACCAAACTGGCTTGATGTGTTGAGATGGTTGTGTTATGCATATAAATTTTGTACTATGTTATATTGTGTTGTAATTGTGTATTATGTGCTTACTAAGTTGTTGTTGCCTGTATATATTACATGTATTGGAATTGGCCGATGATCCTACCTGTACATTGTCTTTGTGTGTTTATACTGAACTCTCTCTTTGTTGAGTACAAGGCATTTCCAGGTAGTAAATGTGACACCATCGTAATCTGAATCCAAGGGAGAGCCACTTCCTACGAGCTACTATGGATTTTTCTTTATCTTCTTAGTCCATTATTTGACTTGGGCATTCTAGACTTATGTTTTCCTTTTTATTTTTTTGGGGGTTGCATCCCCTATCCTAGATTGCAGATGTTTTGGTACTATGACTTTCAGGTTCTAGGGAATTTTATTCCGCATTGACTTTAAGTTATATCTCTTAATTAGAGACACTAGTTGATATTTATCTGTCAAACATGTGTCTCAGATACATGTGAGATACATGTATATGAAAGAGATAGATACACATATTCGAGATCCAAACGTATGACAAGGAGCTTAATATTACAAACTAACATGATTTTAAGTAATTAGCTCCTAAAATAGTACGATCAGTGTAAATTACCTCTTTTCTCTAGAACTAAGACTATACTTTCTAACATACATAGATACACTCTAAAATTTAATGTGCGTGCAACTTAAATTTACTTAGAAGAAAATTACATACACTCTTCATTTTTAATATTCACATAACTTGTTTTTACAAAGAAATATGATTATTTATTTATTTATTCGAAAAGGATAAACATCCCTTTAAATAAGAGAATACTTTATACAAGTTAAAATTTGAATCAACATTAAAGTTCTAAATTTAGGGTTTACTTTATAATTCAACTAAAGAAAAATTTATTAATAAAAATTAAATTTGAGGATATATTAAATATCATTTTTGTCTATTATAAGATTATTTAATGAAGGTCGGAAATTTTAATCAATAGTAATTTGATTCTTAGTTTGATATAATGTAATTTGAAGCTCTAGCAAATAATATTGTGTTATGAATATAACTACGATGAAGAACCCATATGATAAGATGTCAAATTCCATTCGGGACCCCGAGAAGATGTCTATATATAGAAAAGAGAACTAGTAAATTAGGATTTATGTTATGAACTTGTCTCTTATTACTTAGGTTCTTAGATTAATCTGGAACGTACCTCCCTCCATTCTTCCTTTTTAATTCTACTTCAAATTTGTTACTAGTTTGGAGTAATTAAAATGATGAACTCTTATAATTGTATGTGTAATTCCAATTGTCCATTTCAATACAATATGGGTTCATTACATATTGGCTATGTAGTCATTGTTTTATAGTTTTCTATTATTTAGGTAACATGCTGGATTTTGATTCATTTTTTGTTTTGTTTTTTTTATATCCACCTTGGTGTTTTATGTGTAGTTATGGCTTCATCGTATTTGCGAAGTTGATTTTATGTGTTTCACTATTTATCTTTTTTATTCATGATAGATGTTGAGGCTGATGTCGGTCTGATAATATAACTTGGATTCAAAGAGTTGGTAAATGTCTGTTTTGAGTTCATCCATATTGCATTCATTTTTAACTATATGGTATGTTTTGAGTTCATCCATATTGCATGCCTTTTTAACTATATGGGTCGTTTGGTACAAAAATTAATAATGCAGGGATTAATAATGCTGAGATTAGTAATGCATCGATTAATCAGTACAACAAAAATAACTTTTAGCGGTAATAAATAAACACATTAATAAAGAGTGTTAAAGTCTTTACCGGCATTAGTTAAGTGCCATTAGATTCAATGTCGCTAAAGCCTTTAGGGACATATACAAAGAGTGTTAATTGCCGCTAAAAATACATATTTAGCGGCAATTGCTAATTAATTGCTGCTAAAAATTATTTTTGATGTAGTGAATGGTGCAGGGATTAGTAATGCAGGGTTTATTTTTATCAAGTGTTTGGTTCATTGTTTCCCACCTCATCTTGGGTTTGGATGAAAACTTTATAAAAAACTTCTTTCCAATTATACCCTTGAATTATTATGTAATTGGGTTAAGGTAAATAATTGCCGGACAATATTATTTTTTTATGGCCTTCTAACTAGCTATGAGAACAATTTGTTGTCATGTTTGCCTTTTTTTCACTTAAATTATTTGCGGATAAACAATTGTCATCTTAGTAAATTGATCACTTGCAAAGTGTCAATTTTCAAAAAAAAATTAAAAAAAAGATAAACTATCAACTTTTAAAATTGAAAGGATGGTAAAATATAGTAAAATTGAATAAATCATCTACAGTTACACATAAAAATTGTAAGTTGTAATTTTAATATGTATTCAATTCTATAAATTGTTCAAAATACGAATAATTAGAAAACCCCACAAACATATATATATATATATATATATATATATATATATACACACAACTTATACATTCAATTAAGATCACAAATGTCATGTGGTGATATATTTGCTTTTTTAATTAGTTAATGTTAAATAACTCACATTTTAAATATTGTATTAATTTGTATTTGATTTATTTAGTAATAAACAACTCTCTCTAAATAATTTGTAAACTAATATATTTAAATATATTTACTAGTACAAATATAAAACATAAAATCAAGAAAAAAACAAAATAATTAAAATGATTTGAGGGATATTTTTGTCTTTACATAGACTTATCCCATGGTATTATATCATATGTATTACTAATACCTCCAAATGGAAGGTATTAGTAATACAACCTATAATACCATGTAGGAGGTATAACTAATCCATGGATTAGTTATACATAAACTCAATTTCCTACCGAACATAGTACTAAATAATATCATACATTATACATGGACTATTTATTTTAATTCGGCCTACCAAACGACCCCATGTATTTTTCTGACATATGGGGTAGGCATGACGGTATATATCATATCAAAATCAAAAAGAATTATATCATGGTATGAATATTATGCCATTTAGCATATCCTTTAGTATATAGTTTTTGTATTTGATATTTATAAATAAAAATATTTATTTCATCATTACCGAAATTATGTACGGTAAAAGTATACGAATCTCAGTTAGGATCAATTCCTTAGTAAGTTAGTGCATTAATTAGTTATGAATTAAGGTCGTACAATGCCCCTATCACAAATTTCAGGCCAGAACTACGCTAAAGTGCTAAGTATTCCTAGAATCAAAATTTGAGGTGTTACAGACTCCAACTCCGACCCCTACTCTCTACGGCAAAGTGAAAAAATTCTTGTGGTGACGTCCCTTCACCGCAGGCGCGGCTCCCATTTTCTCATTATCAAGGGAACTAATTTTAACAAAAACAAATTTTAATTTTATGAAATTGGTTGTAACTTGTAAGTATTGCTGTCGTATATCTTTTGGTTCATTTAAATATTTAACTTAACATGTTTTGTTTCAATATAAACTTAAATATAATAATTGAAATTATGATAATGTAAGAATGCAACTATTTTTAATTTAATCTTGTGGCATTATTGTTTAAGTATTACTTCTTTTTCCTATCTTCTTGATGACCTTGTACCATCTTTAGATTACACCAAATTGTATGACACATAAATGTATTTAATGAAGTCGTTTTAAAAACCTAACTAAGCAGTATTAAGTATTTGCTACTTTTGACTATAAAAATAATAAATAATAACCATAAAATTGTAAAACGGTCTAAAATTTATGGATAGTTCTAACTTAAAATCTTATGAGAAAAATGTTGTACAGATCAAAAATTAATGCTGCAGTTTCAGGATGCTATTTTAAACTTTGTAGTATTTTAAAAAAGATATATAGTGGTTGTAGAGAAATTCAATTACATTTATATTTACGGGTAATTTCAGAGACCTTCCTCTAGGTTTCACCTAATTTCGTGTAACAATTTTTTAGATCTATTTTTATTAATTTAAAAAGTTATGAAATAACTAATTTATGCCTTTCTAACATTAAAATACTTAATAATTAATTAAATGATCATCAGTTTAAGCTTTCGTGTGTATGTTTTAGTCTTCACTAAGTAGTCATTCATGTCAAGGGTTCCTTCGAGGATTAACAATGGTCTTCGAGTGCACGCCATGTCCAGGGGGTAGGCTCAAGGCCTGACATCGGGACAAGACTCACATCTACCTAATACTCTAGTAGCAAAAATCTAATAATCAATGAGTAAGCTAGATAAAATTAGAGACCCGCGAAAGCAAGAGGTCTCACCAATGTTTGAGGGAAGAGATCCTAATGAAACGTCTATTGACAATCCCGAATATCTGAATATGCATCATATAAAGATACAACACCAAATGATGTCAATACATGGAACGTATGAGATGTAAAATAATTGAATGAAACAATTGACTAAACAGAAAGTGCTTAGCTGAAAGAGTAAATTTGATGGTAGACTGTGAAATTGTAAAGCAGGCATATGTACGTTAACAACAAAAGTGTACCAGTAAATATGCACAGTAATAGAAAATACTGAAAATAATATACCTTTACTTTTCTTGGGGAGTATCTCAAACCGACAACCTTCATGTGAGCCTTATGATGATATTATGTCTTTCCTACGTTGCCAAAGTAGTCATATACCTTACAAAGGTAAAGAACAAGTCGAACCAATGGATCCAATCTCTAAGCTTTTACTTTAGGTTATTAATGTAACACCTCGAAAATGCTAACAAGAGTCGCATGTCGATAAACCACTGCTTAATTACTACAATATATTTTATTCTCATTTTTTTTGGGGGAACTTGAAATAATGTTATATTTGCAACCTTGCTTAAAATAATTGTCATCGTAATTTAATGTATTGTATGGGGGTATTTGCGTAATGTTTTAATTAGAAATATGTATAGTTTTAAAAAGGAGGTGAAGGATATATATATATATACAGGTGTATGTATGCAATTGGGCAGCACACTATTATTTGGGCAGCCAACTTTTAGGGACAACTGTGTATATGATAAGCACCTCTTGTGTTACTATATTTTGACACCTCCTCTTAGGAAATTAGTCTCAGCTGAAGTATAAGTCCCTTAGAACTTTATCTAACCTATTGTTCTTCAAGATCACAAGAGAAAATCTTGGTCCTTTTGGCTGGAAATCGAGTTACACTCTTCTCTTTGGTTGTATATCCTTGTATACAAGTTGAAGACTTTGATACGCTGCTTGGTCTACGGTTTAACTCGTGGAGTTTTGTTGGACTGTTTGTGTGCTAAAGAACTGAGGTTTGTGTATAAACTTGTACTTGTACTCTTCTTACCTGCTGGTATATCTGAAAGTTTATCTTGGTACCTTGGTTATCCCTTGTCACTTTGCATTGTCGTGTTGGTATTCTTTAATACATTAAAGACGCT
>JAJOOS010028503.1:0-20678 GCA_029582725.1 Solanum chiquidenum | reverse complement strand
ACACACAATTCATTGTGTGCTAAAAGTTATGACCATCTGAAGTTGACCCATCAATAATTTTCAGCTAACTGGCTGTTGACTCTCATCTACGGTCAGACCTACGGACCGTGGATCGAACGAAGGTCCGTGCTGGTCGACCGTAGTTCGTGTCAGAGGCTGGGTAGAGGAGGTCTTGATCTACGGACACAGACCACGGACCGTGGTCTGATCTACGGACCGTGGGTCTGTCCGTGAGTTGAGACTTAGCTGATTTTTCTGAGCTGGTTTGCAGTGTCCATCTACGGACCACCAGCACGGACCGTAAGTCATCCCACGGTCCGTAGGTGGTGCCCGTAGCTTCTAATTTTCTGAATTTTTTTCTGGGTCTAATTTTTGAGGTGTTACAATAAATGACACTAATACCAATTGATGGTGGAAAGGACTTGTTTTGTTTTCTTATGAGATTACTTGAATTTCCAATTGCAATTTTTATAAACCACATTCAAACCAATAGAGTTGGCTCTATCCCAAATATATACCAAAGTGTTCAAAATCTAAATGATGCCTATATGCAATCCAATCAAACAAAGGATCAACTCCTCAGGTCAAGTGAAACAAAATCTTGGTCTCAAGCTTCGGAGTTAGTTCAAGGTAATTTCTTAGTACTGTATATGTTTCAATATTTTTGTCTGTAACATGTTTCAATTTGTTTGTTTGTAATTTGTTTTAATTTGTTTGTTTGATTCTGATTTGATATGAAATTTTAAAAAATAAAGAAGATTTTTGAATCATGTGGTCTAAAACTAAACATATGTATATAGATTGTTTGGCCAAACTTTTAAATTCATCTTATTTTGAAAATTGTTTTTTAAATAAGCATTTTTTGTGAGAAACAATTTTTGCTTGATTAATATATTTTTTTTAAAAAAATACTTTTGAGGAACAATTATTGTTTGACAAAGCTTTTAAAAATTACTTCTAAATGTATTTTTCTCAAAAGTGTTTTTTTTTTTAAATAAATACTTTTTGGGAAAACTATTTTTTAAAGTTTCTGAAAAACATGTTGTGCTACTTCCAGAATCACTTATTTTCTCCCAAAATTTAATGAAACACCTCACTTTTTAAAAATATCATTCCCGGCCTTTTAAAACTTGTCCAATCAGTCTCCTAAAATGTACCAAAATGTTGTTTAATCTTGTGGTCTTAAACATGTTACGTGGAATGTTAAAATTGAGGAGTAGCAAAAAAAGGAAAGATACTTTTTTTTTCTTATAACAGACTAAAGAAAAAAGTTAGACAAATAAGTTGAAACAGAGGAAGTATAATTTTTCTTGCTTTATCTGAATTCTATTGGATTAACAATTGTAGTTTATCTGTTTTTTGTATATATATATATAACAAATATATCATTGATGAAGATTGTTTGCTTGTCCTAAATTATCTATGCAGCTACTCCAAACAGGTTTTTGGATAATGATAGTGGTTATGTCAAAGGACTAATAGTGTACATGGTAACTGATAATTTGTCAGTAACCCCTTTGTCTATGATATCTGGCTTGTCAAAGCTCACTAATGTAGAATCAACTGATGAGTTTGAAGTGAAGACAGTTGAGTTTGGTGTTAATGAGGTGGGCCTTTATTTCATATACTTTTCTTGAAAAGGATTTAACTTATATAAGAATAATGTATATTATTTGTGTCTTTTGAACTTGTTATAGGAGGTCGTCACTTTATATAGTTAATTTATGGAAGATAAGTTCTCTCTTTCAATAATGACATTGAATTTATGATAAATTTCTTAATTTATTTGCAGGGTTTAGAATTTTTAGAAGCATCCTTTCAATTGAAGACAGTGCTAAGCGAGGCATTTCTTAAGGGGCATGAGTTTGACGATCTCGCATTTAAATGAAAGAAAATTTATGGAACTAATCTTTTTTAGTTTGGACAATGCTGGCAAATGATTTGATTTTGGACTTCTGTTTATTATGTACTTTGTATTCTTGTTTGTTTTTAGAGTAAACAATTTCATTTATGGATTGAACTTAAATATTTATGCTTTAGAAACAATCTTGATTAAAAAAAATGTATGTGCAATGTTGAGGTAAAACACACATGCAAGTGTATGTGGTTACATGAGTGACATAGTGATAAGAATTAATGGGTCGTAGCCATAAAGACTTATGATTAGCTGCTAACTATTTCAAAATTGAATGAAATAATTATTCGACAAATCTTTTAAGATTGAGAATATTTTATCTAGATAATTACAACGACTTATAGATTCCAAGGAAACAAAATAACCAGAGAGAAAGCATATATACCTAAGTATTGGAAATAGTAAATGGCCAAATTAAAGAGGATCACATTTACATACCTTAGTTACAAATTCATCAACCTTCTGCAGTTCCGCTCATAACATCAATAAAGTGTGATGATCTCTTCCTATTGGTATTTGGTGATGAATTAATCGGAATGAATTTTTAATAATTCGGCAAGAAGAGGTTTTCATTTGAGTGGTTCATCTTGAAAATTTCTAAGCCATTTAAGATTGCATTTAACCTAGAAGTCATTTCTGGGTTAGGACGTAAATCAAGCATCACGTTTGCTTGTTTCATCCACCATCTTCGTTTCTAACATTAACCACGTAGTCTTTGTACATCGGGACTCTCCAGTCTTCACTCCATTGTATTACATTACCCATTCCTCAATTCTCTGTTTCTTAATTGTGTTTTAGAAGATGGGTGGGTTGTTTTATTCTTTGGTGGATCCAGGTTTGGGTTGGATAAATTACGTTTTAGTTAATATATTTGTCAACGAATCAGATAGTGACATGTAATAAATGAAATTGCTAATTAAATGAACTAATTAGTTCGTTTATAAAAAAGGGCATAATAAGGCCAAAAAGGTCAACTCCAAGGGCATTTTATGGCCAAAAGGTGCATAAATAGAATTTTTGTACCAATTCCAATATTTTAAGGATATTTTAGACCTTCTCCAGCATAAGAATTAACAAGACAAATGTATTTGAATTTTTTGTATGACAATCAAGTGAGACAATTAGATATGGTTATATATTCTAATCGCGAATCTGCTTCATGATGCCTAGGTATAAAAACTCACTTTGTTCAACCCTATGTGCAATGTATGGTTTCCACTATTGGGATCAACTATAGATTGGTAGATAATATTTCATTGTTTAGCTAAGCAATATATAGTAAAGTGGAAACCATATTGGCGATTGGTTTAGTGATTTTCCTGATAGTAACATGTCACTTGTCTTGCTTAACATTTCTTGTATGGTGATTGGTGTCTAAGGTCATCGATTTTGGACCGTCTAGTTTCCCGCTCTCCTAATTTGAGGATTCTTCTTGCTTAACCTTGCCATGAGTATAGAGAAACTTCTTGACATTCTTTGTCACACTCCCCAGTTCATTGAATTTGGTACTGGAGCCTACTTTGTTAATCCTATTGAAGTTGATGTAAACATGAGTAATGCTTTTTCAGATTGCTACCAGCTCGAAGGCGTGAGCAGGTTTTGGAAGGCCGACAGACCGTGCAAGCCTATTTTCCACTTATATATCCGGTCCATCCACCATAGTATCATGCCTTTGAATTTAAGCCATGCTACCATTCAAATTCCTGATCTTAGAAAGATGAACAGGCACTCTTGCAAATTGCGCCAAACAACGGCGGATTTACCTTAGGCGAAGGTGTGTCACGTGACACGACTTCATCGGATTTTTAAAAAAAAATAAGTATAAATAACTGAAAAGAAAAATGTAAACAAAAAACAAATAAAACTAAGTGACACTCCTTCTACCAATGATAGCGTAGCTCATTTGGTCAGGGTTCTTCATTACATGTTGTATATTGGAGGTTCGAACCTCAATAGCCACATTTTTCTTTCTTAGTTAACTTTTGTAAATTTAAATTTATTTCTCTACACAAATCAAAGTGCTAAAACATACTTAATTTTTAATATAATATTTATTTTTTTGTTTATTTTTTTTTTTTTAAAATGTGACACTGCTTATGAAGAATCCCGCGTACGCCACTGGCGCCAAATATGGGTAAGATCTAGCTTGAGTTTCACTTTGTATAGCTAGATTTGCGTGTTGATAGTTTCGAGACTTGATACATTAATTGCATCTTCATCAAGTATCCAAACAAAACAAGGAGTGTCGAACCTCCTTCTTGACACTGTCATACTATTATGTGAAAACTTCTGTGATTAGATGAATCATGAATGTATCTGTAATTAAAAGGATTCATATGCCTAATCACTCTGAATATCTTATCTACTCTTTGATAATTGAGTTTTCTTAGATTCATTTCTTACACTTTGTATATGCCTTATGTGTGCATATGAAATTCATATTTTTATCTGAACATCAATGTTTATATTTTAGTTAATGGGTGGAATGGTGGTATGAATTTTAGTTATCAACAATAAATGTTTGGTTTTCGTTGGCTATAGTAAAATCTTCTATTGATTTGAAATATGTATGGTTAATGTATGAAAAATGTAACGCCTAAGTCATCGACGATCCGTTAAAGTTATCTACAGAATTCACTTAGACACTTCAATTCAACCTTATACTTATTGAACACCTCTACCATTTTGGATTTGAACCTCTTAAACACATTTTACTTACATGTCTAAATGAGTGTAGTACACCTGAAATTGACACGTGAAAGATTTTTTTTTTCTCCATATTTTCTTTCTCTCATTTTTTTGAATTTCTTATTCATTGTATTCTTTTCCAGATGCATCACCTAAATTTTATGTTTTCTCTCTCTATCACTCTCCTTCTTCCCCCCATCTTCCACGCTCTCTCTCTATAATTTTTTATGTTAAAAGATTGATACTTTTTTAGATTTGTTAAATGGATTTAGCAATGGTTTTTGTATTAGAATTTTATATCATTGATATTGATAAGGTAAGGAAAAAGAAATATTTAAATGATATCGAAAAAGAGAAAAAAAAACTAATATATATGCATGTATAGAACACGTGCAGTTCACCACCAACTACTCATTTGGTTATTTGTCCCACATCAACATTTAAGGTGTTATTTGTTTCATTTTTAAATAGTTCAAAAGGTAATATGATCTCCCATTAAAGAAAGATGTATTCCTGAAATTTCAGTCATAGTTTAAGGGATACCTAATAATTCTTAAAAGATTTTGCTATAACAAAGGAAATATTCGCTATAGAGATGAACGGGAAATTAAACTTCAACTCATGTTTTTAGTCAGTTTTTCGCCCAGTTTTGATCATAATTTAAAATTCAACCAAAGAACTCAAGAGGTGATTTTTCCAAGACATAGGCTTTTTCTCTCTTGAGGACTAAGGTAACTACTTCCCTTTCATCTCTTCCTTCTGCAATTCGATTTCCTCCCGGAATCAAAGAGTACATTCTTAATAGGACTTTACAGGTTGAAATCTAGGGTTATTATTTGGTGGGATAGCATGTGGTGTAGGTTAATTACTCATGATTTTTTATTCTAGTCCGTTAAATTATGTCTTCTTATAGTTTAGAATTATGAATCTGGCCTATATTTATGATATCAGGAAACATACAAACCCTATAAAGATGAGTTATTTGAGCATATGAAGCGCTCAGGAGAGGTTAATGGAGTTGAAACTCTTTGAATGGAATTGATATGATCATGGAAACCTCCAATTTGATGATTTGGACTTAAAATAATTAGTTTAACCTTATAAAAGGTAGAATTAGGTTGGTTTGAATACACAAATCCCTCGTTTGGGGAAGTAGATAATTAAATTACTGACATATTTTGTTTTCTTAGACTTTGAATATTCTATGGCATTGACAAAAAGAAATGGCTCCGGCAATTTAGCATGTTCATTTTTTGGTTTGTCGGTTGAGGTAGGATACAATTTACTTGGAGGTAGACTTCACTAAGTTTCTGATATGTAATGTGAGTTGTATTGCATGTTAATTGATTTTCAGACATAGTCTATGTTTGTGTATAATTGATATAAGGATTGTTTGTATGAATAAGCATACAAATTAGTGAGCAATATATTTCACTGGTAATATGAACTTGTGATTATTTTATACTTAACATGTTATCTTGAAAGGTAACTGGAGAGGCTAGATATGAAGATACCATGAGAATACATTTACTATTTATCATTTATTGATTGTAATCTTAGAAAATTTTAGTTAGATGTTTTAGTACGATGACTTTTGAAGTCTAGAGATGTAATTGGTTGGACTTCTGTTATTTTATTGTCTTATTGTGAGACTTAGAATTATTTTGTTGTGCTTTCTATTTCTATCTAGATTTCTTTAATATTGTATGGGTTAGAGTGTTAAGTTTTTTATTTACCCACAAAAGGATTGGTGTGGGAGTCAGTCATAAAAATTTGAATAGTGACATATTTGTGACGATCCGATTCCTCTAGTTGTGATGGCATCCACTATAACTCACTAGTTGGTAAGTTTAACCCAGAATGATAAGTAATGAGTAAAAGTGTAGAAAGAAGCGGAAGCATGAATATAAACAATAAAACAAGATAAGACCAGAACAATCCAAACCTATATACATAAAAGATCCTTTTTCAGAACCTCGAAGTCACAAGTACAGAGTTGTTCTAACAAAAGAGAAGAAGTCCCAAAAATGGACCAAAAATAAAATTTGTCTCAACATGCAAAAGAAAGAGTTGATGATGGGACGAACGATCACCGCTGGTAGCTGGTACTATACCAGCATGACGAAACAGATGCAGAGTGTAACATGAGTACCAAAGTAAAGGTATCCAGTATGCATCTTAGGCCGACAGAGCAAGGAAGGTAAAGACAATATGAAAAGATAGAATCTAGACACAAACAAAAGGTCAAATAAGAATTTTAAGGAAAGCACACGAGTGTACCATAAACAAAGACTAAGTACAGCTAAACTATACCCTATAAGCCCAGAAGGTACACTCATGCGCAAGTTTAAGTAAAACCTGAACAAACCCCCATAAATCCGACAGGTACACATAATAGCTAAACTACAAGAGTGAAGTAAAGTGAATCCAGATTTAATAAGCATAAGTCAGGCCTCATGCCCCAAAACCACCCAGCTAAACAGTAAACTCCCAGGGGTACCAACCTAGCTAGCAAGAGTAACAAGGGAGCACCAATAAGACCATCGCCCAACCAGATAGTAAACTCCCAAACACACCAGCCCAGCTAGCAAGAGTAAACCTAGGGACACCAATAAGACCATCGCCTACCCAGACAATAAACTCCTAGGGACATCAACCTAGCTAGCAAAACTAAACTCGGTGGCACCAATAAGAACATCGAAGTATTGCATATCATCTATCATCAAAACTTACATGGAATGATGTCCAACATAAGAAATCGACGAAAGGCTCCCGGACTGTTCCACTCCAATCCTGAGTCACTAAATAAAGCATAAAAACCTCTGGTATTGCAACGGAGTCGTAGAAATATGGAGAGTGATTGGAAGCTCAACAAAACTAAATCAACGCCTAAATTAAGGCTCATTTTATCAGAATCATGTCTCATACTCCAGTTTACAAAGAGCTAAACCTCCTGAAATGATGTCAGAGAAAAAAATAAGGACTAAATGTTACAAGTATCACAAGTCTAAGGCAAACAGTAGTCTTATCCTAGACTAAGTTCAAGAAGTTTCAATTATACCATAACAACAACATACAAGTCGACTCACAAAATAGAATTAAACACATAATCCTCGACTAGCATAATACTAAACCTGAAATAGAGTAAATCAAGTTCAAAAACATGGTATCTAGGAAAGGAAATAAGAACAACTAGGTACCCACCCTCAGTTCATTCTAATCAACATGTAATTACACATTTAAGCTCAATCTAAGAGAAGAGAAAATGTACCTTTAGGTCGACCGCGTGCGCTTCAAATCAAAATGTTGGAGCCTTGCCCTTCCGAATGGCCTTCGAACGCTAAAACGCTATCAAAAGTAGGATCATAACATCAATACACCTGTTTCAACACCAAAAACACATAAAACATAAATGAGCCAATTTTGGAGTCAAATGGGAATTGTGGGATCCGTACTGGAATTTCTAGAATATACTCCATTAAAAGGTATAAAACATGATGTCACGACCCGAGCCTACACCATGGATATGGACGGCACTCGAGAACCATTTTTGGTCCCCAAGTGAACTCTCATCCTGGATGACTGCAAGCGGAATACTAACTCAAGTATACAAAGCTTAAAACTGAATTAAATTCAAATGCTCAAGTTTAAAATAGTCTGAACAATACTCAACAAATAACTCTGAATAAAAATAATATATTCAACTCGCCATAAATAAGAAACTTAAGTCTTTAGAACATTTAACAGAATAAATAAACAGACTTCTGAAACTTTATTGTCTATCTATGAAGCCTCTAAATGACAAAGATCGAAGTCGGGACAAGACCCATGACATCTTAATAAAACTGAAAAGAAAATGGAATCCTCCGTAAGCAAGGAGGCTCACCATAACTAACTCAAACTGCATGTGGTATCAACGAAGCTTCTGTTGATGACCCTGAATACTGTATCTGTATCATAAAAGATATAGGACAAATGGCTTCAGTACATGGAATGCACGAGCATGTAAGGGGAATTCTAAATCATAAACGTAAACTTAAACTGATGATGGAAGAGAAATATACTTACCTCATCTCAACTCACTAAACTAACTCAACTCAAAAAACATAATTTAACTCAACTCAGAGAAAATAAGGCTCAACTCAATGATAAGATATTCAACTCAGCGAAATAAGGCTCAACTCAATAATAAGACATTCAACTCAGTGAAATAAGGCTCAACTAATTGATAAGATACTTGATGAGTCCATAAATTGGACTCATTTAGGACTGTATTTTAATAGAAATTGTGTCCTCAAATGCTTATTTTATCTCAATATCTGATGAAAACCCTTAAGTTTTAGGTATTTGAAGTTTGAAGGAAAGCATGGACACTACTTCGCAAAAAGGAACAAAAAGGCTAAAAAGAGCAAGAAAATGAATGCCTGAGGATCGCCAAGTCCACTTGGTGAATTGCCGAAGGGTCTCACTTCGCCTTTTGTTCCATTGTGCTGAGCCCTGAAGTAAAGGATCAAGTCAGCAGAAAAATGGAGCAGTCGATGCATCACCGAGAAGTTCCACGAAGAAGTACTATGTCACCCAATGACCCAGAGCATGACGATGTCGAAGGATGGTGCAAGATGGCGATGAACTACCCCAAAGGGTGAGTCACCGAGTTGATCGGTGATTCCAACTAATGGCGCCGAATGATCCACCAAAACACACATTTTTGAAAACTATAAATACTCGTTGAGAAGACATTCTTAGTATCAGATTTTAGTATCATATTTTCAAGATAGAACATTTAAATTTTAGTACTTTTTTATTTTGCTCTGAGTTTGAATATGATTTTAAAAACTTGAAGAAAAAGAGGGTTTCATCTCCAAGGATTTGGACTTGGGTCTCTTGGATTCTTTATTCTTGGCCTGTAACAAGACTTAAATCTTCATACCCATTTGAATGCAAGCTCATTTAGGTATAAATTTATATCTCTTGATGTGTGGCTAAAACCCCCCCATTCTTAGGGTGTGATTTAGCAAACATGTATTGATATTATTGTTGGGTCTTGCTTGCTGATAGGTTAGATGTATTTTATTGGTGATTTCACCTAGTGGTTGTGGTTTAATTTAATGGGTTTGTAGTTGTAAATACAAAGCCACCTTTGTGTTTTTGACTTGCCCGAGAGGGAGGTCGCAAAACCAAGACCACTAGACTGATAGCCTAAGGAGTGGGTCGACATGAGGTTCAGCCCGAGAGTGTGAGACCTAGTCCCATACCCTAACACTCAGCTCGAGAGAGTGAGTGGGGTAAGACGTAGGCTGGCCTTCATGCGGAAAATAGGTTTCCGACAGGAACGCATTTGAAACGGGGTAAGTTGCCCAAGAGGGAACTTATTTCCATCTAAAGCTTAGCCTACTCACTGTTATATTGCAAATTTCCTATCAAAAGCATGTACCCACCTATTTATCTAAGCTTGTAATGCGGGCACACCCCAAGAACTCTTCCCATACTTGATTTTTTTGTTTTTTTTGTTGTTTTTACTTACTAGTGACAAAACCCAAATTGTTATTTGACACTTTTGTGTTGCCCCTTTAATTTACAATGTTTTTAATCGTTAATATCTTTAGCTACGACTAGTTAGAACTAAATTTTATTTTTCTATTAATTCTCAAAAATCACTCCCTTGGGACTCAACCCCAACCTTTAGTTGGGTTACTATACTATTACACGATCGTAGATACTTGTACTAGAAGTTGTGTCGATGATTACGTAATAAACATCAAATGGCACCACTGCCGATGAGTAGTGTTACTTGAAAATTTTTAGATTAGTAGAAATTTTGTTCTTCTTAGTTGTAAGTTACTAACCTTATTTTTAGTTTTGTTTTTCTTTAAGTTTGTTGGTGTAGGCAGGTTCCCTGAGCATGACTGAGGGAAATAGTGGAAACTCGGCTGAGATAAAGCAAGAAGTCGAGGGGGACTGCACATTACCCGCACTGGTAACTCAGCTGCATGAGTTAGCCACCAAAATAACAGAGGTGGAAAACCAGTGCAAGAGTCATGGGAGGTACATACCTCCTCACGAGAAGAAGCAGTCTAGCATCAGGGAGAACAACCTTGTTGAGAATACGCTCCAAATCATTCTCCAAAAGATCACCGAACAAGATAGAATGCTAGAGGTAATGAAGGAAAGCGCGGATGTACTGAATCAGATTAGTGGCTCCCACTTAAGATTAATCAAGTTGATTGAAAACCTCTTGGACCGCGAATTGCATCATCTCCACCCAAGAAGTAAAGGTGGGTTACCTAGTGACACTAGGTCTAACCCAAAGACGAAGTTTGATTGGTAGCTCACTTCGAGCCATGATGTTAAATAAGGCACTTCTTGGGAGGCAACCCAAGGTTTTAAATGCTTTTGTATGTCTCAGAAATAATGGTGTGTTGAATGAATAGGTTAAAGTGTGAAAAATGTGTAGAATTTACTTTTGGTGAACTAATAGTACCATTTAGAGAATCACCGAATCAATTGGCGGTCCCGATGAAAACTGTCGTTTGGACCTTCACTCTAACTGAAGGTCCTATAAAACTCAGCGAGGTAAATGACCATTTGGCGTGTCGCGGAATAGATCAGTGAGTGCGACTAATGTCGCCGAATGGTTGCGAATTGGATGGTTTATAATAGCCAAAGATCAAAAGGTTAGTTAACCAAACCCCGATTTTACATTCAAATAGTTTGAACTCTTTGCAATGATCGTATCTTATTGATGTGTGCTGGGCCTTTCTGATAGGACTAGAATGATTACATGCTTATTTAAATTCAAAAAACATGTCTGTGCTAGATGATTTTCAAACACTCGTAATCTATGTGCTTTTATTGAGTTGGGTCATGATCGCATGTTGTTTTAATTGATTGGGTGAAGTCTGAGTATCCCATGTTTGTGCTAAATGTCCAAAAATTACTCAAAAATAGAGAGGGTGACACCACTCTTAAGAGAAAATATCTTCAAATGGCCAAATACGGCAAGTCCGGGAGAAATCTGAGTATTTTAGGGTGATGGGTAGTATGGGTCTTGCTCGAATTTTGTTATTGCTTACTTTGATTTTGCTTTCGGGGTTTGCGGGGTTGAATTCAGAAGATGGATTGAAAATAGGCACGTTGGACCATTTGGCGAGCTGGTTCGAGCTCGCCGAATTGTTTGGCGGTTCGCCAAATGTCTTCATCTCACCCTTAATATCAGATCAAGTTGGATGAAACTGTAACTTTCAGCGAGAAGTCATGGGTTACCGAACGCACTCGGTGACTCGCGGAAATTATTCTTGATCGCGCTCTGTATGCTACCCCTGAGACCTTTATGCACTGTAACTTTCGGCGGACAAACCCTTACTCACCGAAAGAGGTTCGGCGACTCGCCGACCCACTTGGCGAGCCTTTCTGCAGTAGATTGCCTATGCCTTTATTTTTCTTCCTTAAATCCTCCCAAATCTTTTGCAGGTATGATTGAACCTAACAAAGCTGGTACCAACACACCACCCTGACACAAAGGAAAATGGATCACAATCAATGAAGATGCAACTGCATCCATGCACAACGCCACCAAAATCTCCAGAACTGGTGGGAAAGGCAAAGGGAAGGACAAAACTGTTGAGCTATTAGATGCTAGTTCCGACAGTACTGGTTTTTACACCAATGACGCAACAACATATGACAGTGAGAGCATGGGTTCTGATAAAGATGAACTGATGGAGGCACAGAGGAATGAGTTACGATCTAAACAAATGAATGACCCATCTTGGATAAAAAATCCTCGATCCACCACTCAGACTCCTCCAGTTTCAGAGCAGGTAATAGTACTGGTACCTCCAGTACAAGGCCCCCTACCTAAATCAAGAAACAAATTAAAATTTGAGGGGCTGAGAATGATCATTGAGGAAAAATGGCTCTCCATAAATGGAGTAATCGATAAATATCCCGAGATAATAGAATGCCTGAAATATCACAAATTTCAAATATTCACAAAACCCCGTGGCTCTTACATACCAAGCTAGGTTAGAGAGTTCTACAATGCATACATTGCATTGGTACCTTAATGGAAGAGGTTGGTGTAGTCCTTCAAAGCAGTTGACTATGTGGTTGACAGAGGAATGAAGGTAGCTTGTAACAGTAAAGCTATCAACATAGATTTAGGTATGTCCGATAAGATTAATGATCACTACCAACACTTAATCAGAACAAATAAGCTGGATGTGATGAAAAAGTGGTTAGCCCCATTGATCTCAGATGATAAGGATCTGAAATGGCTAGCAGAAGAAGTTTCGAATGAAAATTAAGATCTGAACATAGCTGCAAGATACTGGTTCGAGTTCATCAGTAGCACAATCATGCCATGCCAGAATGAGTTGGTTATGCACCTTGCCAAAACAGCTTGCCTGGGTTGCATCATAGAGGAAACGCGGATAAACTTGGGAGAAATCATCGCTTCAGAGATCCATATGCATGCAAAATAGAGCCATACATCTCTTCCTTTCCCAATATTGATCACGGAATTATGCAAAAGAGGTCAGGTGCCTAGAAATGCAAAGAAGGATTTGGAATTGGGTGCCACCACCTCCACCATTATCCGAAAGATCGAAGCCGAATATCTTAAGGACCAAGCGGGAAATAAAAGGAAGTTGTGGACACTGGATCCACACATGTGGAGGAAACTTCGCCCACTCCTGCCCCTAGGTCTTCATGTATGCCCACTCTTTCTTCTCATTAACAGACACCAGATCCCTCTGCTTCTATGATATCACATAGACCCACTGCTGCAGTTGTATTCTGTGAACCGATCACTCAGGCATCCTCCATCCGAATGGGACAACTTGCTCAATCTGTTGATTTCCAGGCTTCCAACAAAGAAAGCTCCATTCCAGGAATGATTCAGGTTGCCCTCGATGATGTTGTGACACCACTGAGCACTATGCTCTGGCGGCCAAAATAGCCATGTGTGAGCATGACCAAGGAACCACAGAAGAGGTGACAGGCTTAAAGGCCGCTATTGCAGAGTTGAGGAGAGATGTGGACTACCTCAAATCCACCGATGTGTCCATGATCTTTGGAATAGTGGAGATTACAGGCGTGCTTGAGATGCCTCTGACCACCACTAGACATGGAGATGGAGCTAAACAGATAGCCAATTTTAACTCATAGGCAGAGACTAGCAAAGAGATACTTGAGGGAGCTGCAGAAAACAACATAGCCGAGATCGAAGAAATCATGATAGACGTTGATGTGCAAGCCTCCTTGGCAAAGACTCTTGCTGCTAGATCCAGTGGAGCTAGTCCTTCTAGAAGTCACTCTGGGCTCCCAGACAGATTGAGCGACTACTTAGACAGGATCCCCTCTTTACCTCCCTCTTTGTCTTTCTTTATTCTACCTTTCGGATTCTGTGTTAATTGCATTTGAGGACAAATTGCTTTTATTTGTGGTGTGGTGAGGCTCACCTTTTGTGTGCTATTTGTGATTTGTGTTTTGTTTATATTGGGCTGTTCTGTTTAAAATTGTTTTTACACTGCTTTTTTGTGGATGTTTGATTTTGACCCTTCCGGAAAGTTTTAAAATTTTCCAGAAATCTTTGCCACCTCTCGTGTGTTGAAAGTGGTTGTTCTTTTGCAAAATTTAAGTCTCGGTTCCGATCAATACTGATGACTTAAATAGTGCTTTTAATTGAGCAAACATGAATGTGCGGCTACGACGAGACCAAATGAATTTGCATAGACAATATGTGAACTCTTTGCATCTTGTTATGATTAGCCATCTATCGAATTGATTATCTTGTAGTGACCGTTGCACACTAGCGAAAGTGTGTAGTCTTGTTTGACTTAAGTGTCGATGCCTTGTGTGATTAGCTTACTTTGAACCATGCATAAATAAATCTAGAATTTTCCCCGTTAGTCTGATTGATTTAGAAAGGTGTGCTCTTGAGATGATCTTAGGAAACTTCAATGTGTGTGAGCCAAATTTGACATATGCCTCTTTTGTGGCCTACCCGTGATTGTGTGAAACTCTTTTGAACACATCTTGAGCCTTACCTTTCTTTGAAAAAAACATGATGAACCCTAGACCTTACTTGAACCACTACCTACAATCCTCTTGATTTGTGGTTTAGGGACTAGCCAACTTAGGCCAAAAGCCTAAGTTGGGGGTGTGGTGAAAATGTAAAGGAGAAATCAAGAAGTGCAAGAAAAAGTTTCTCTAACCCATGGTATTGCAAAACAAAATGGAAACCCTCTATAAAAATATAAAATAAAAATAAAATTGTGGAATAAAAGGGAAAAAGGAATTGGGTTTCCAAGCAATACATGAAGAGTGAATAAGAGGATGACTTAGAAGTACTAGAAGAAAAAGTCATAGGGGAAAGGAAAATGACGTTTTGAGAATACCACATCTCACGAGGATGAAGAAGTCAATGAGCCTAAATAACCATACCTTTGCACTCAACCCCTTTACAAGCCTTGAAAAGACCTTTTTGATCTTTAGTATGCCGAACCAAAAGTCGATTGGAAAATAAGGGCAAACCTATGGGTAAAAACATGCATTGTGTTCCTCTTTTTTGTGTGAGGGCATTTAAATACTTTCGTTGAGCTTGAACTTACATTAGTAGAAAGTATTGTGAGCATGAGTATCTTTGGTAATGGTGTGTCAGAACTTAAATTTTTGAGTACACAATTGAATCTTCGCATAAGTAGTTTGAAGTCTTGTTGTGTACATTCATGATTGAGTCTTGTGCAGCACTGTTTGAGATACCCTTTTTAAAAAGATGAACTTAAGTTTGCTCGAAGACAAGCAAAAGTTTAAGTTAGGGGTGTTGATGAGTCCACAAATTGGACTCATTTAGGGTGATATTTTAATAGAAATTGTGTCCTCAAATGCTTATTTTATCTCAATATCTGATGAAAACCCTTAAGTTTCAGGTATTTGAAGTTTGAAGGAAAGCATGGACACTACTTCGCAAAAAGGAACAAAAAGGCTGAAAAGAGCAACAAAATGAAGGCCTGAGGATTGCTAAGTCCACTTGGAGAATCACCGAAGGGTCTCACTTCGCCTTTTGTTCCAGTGTGCTGAGCCCTGAAGGAAAGGATCAAGTCAACGGAAAAAGGGAGCAGTCGGCACATCGCCGAGAAGTTTTGCGAAGCAGTACTATGTCGCTCAATGACCCAAAACACGACGATGCCGAAGGATGTTGCAAGATGGAGATGAACTATACCAAAGGGTGAGTCACTGAGTTGATCGGCGATTCCGACTAATGTCGCTGAATGATCCACCGCAACACAAATTTTTGAAAACTATAAATACTCGTTGAGAAGACATTCTTAGTATCAAAATTTTAGTATCATATTTTCAATATAGAACATTTAAATTTTAGTACTTTTTAAATTTTCTTTGAGTTTAAAGAGGTTTTGAAAACTTGAAGAAAAAGAGGGTTTCATCTCCTAGGATTTGGACTTGGTCTCTTGGATTCTATATTCTTGGCCTGTAACAAGACTTAAATCTTCATACCCATTTGAATGCACACTCATTTAGGTATAAATTTCTATCTCTTGATGTGTGGCAAAAAAACCCCATTCTTGGGTTGTGATTTAGCGAATATATGTTGATATTATTGTTGGGTCTTGCTTGCTGATAGGTTAGATGTATTTTAATGGTGATTTAACTTAGTGGTTGTGGTTTAATTTAATGGATTTGTATTTACAAATACAAAAACACCTTTGTGTTTTAGGCTTGCCCGAGAGGGAGATCGCGATACCAAGACCACTAGACTGATGGCCTAAGGAGTGGATCGACATGAGGTTCAGCGCCCGAGAGGGTGAGCCCTATTCCCATATCCTAACACTCAGCTCGAGATTTTGAGTGGGGTAAGGCGTAGATTGTCCTTCATGCGGCAAATAGGTATCCAAGAGGAACGCATTTGAAATGGGGTAAGTTGCCCGATAGGGAACTTATTTCCATCTAAAGCTTAGCCTAGTCACTATTATCTTGCAAAGTTCCTATCGAAAGCATGCACCCAACAATTTATCTCAGATTGTAGTGCGGTCACACCCCAAGAACTCTTCCACATACTTGATTTTCTTGTTATTTTTGTTGTTGTAAAAGTTTTTACTTACTAGTGACAAAACCCAAATTGTTACACTTTTGTGTTCCCCTTTAATTTACAATGTTTTTAATCGTTAATGTCTTTAGCTAAGACTAGTTAGAACTAAAAAAAAATTTCTATTAATTGTCAAAACCGCTCCCTTGGGACTCGACCTCAACCCTTGGCTGGGTTACTATACTATAGCACGATCGTGGATACTTGTACTGGAAATTGTGTTGTTGATTACGTAATAAACATCAATACTCGACTCTGGGAACTCAACTCTGGATAAAGCAACAACATTATGTGGAAAGTTATAAAACAATAGATAACAACTCAATTGTATGTAAAAATACAATAATAACTCAACTGTATATAAGAATACAAAAATAACTATGTATGAGAGATTCTCTAACCGACAACCATCACTATGAGCTATGTGATGATACATCGTCTCACCTACGCTGCCAGAATTACCGTGGTATAGAACTCCCCAACTAAGTGGATCCACTAGTTTATGCTAAAAAGTGTTAATGAATCATCTAAAAAGTATGACCCTTTCTACCTATGTTGGCTACATGGTTTATGGGGGTTGTGAGTTATCTGAATTCTCCCCCATATTGGTGCTCAACACTATCCCAAAATATAACTAGCTCATATGTTTAAAAACATAACTCTTTCTGTGGTTTGAGATTATTACTTAAAAATATTTCTCTTAAAAGAGAGGGTACTCAAAACTGCTCAAAAGCTCTTTTGGAAATCTAAGTTTCCTCCTCTTTTAAATGTGAAAATATTTACTCTTAGGAATACTTAGTTCTCATATATCATTTTAAACAAAATGAACTCAGCTCTACTCTTCCTCAATTCAGTGCTCAAGTCTTTAAAAAAAGTTTTAAAACAATTTGTAAAAAGACTTCTTAAAATAGGGTTCATGCCGAATTATGGACGTGAATGACTCAATTCAAGGTTTTCAATAACCATGCATATAATTCAATACTTGGAACTCAACAACTCCAGAACTGAAAGAGTCAATGATACTACTCATCTCAAGAATGCTCGACTCGGGGGGGGGGGCGTTCATGCGGAATTATGGGCATGAACTACTCAACTCAAGACTACTCGACTCATAGAGTTCATGCGGAGTTACGGGATGAACTAATCAACTCAAGGACCTTCATGGGTAACATGTAGTAGTCCCATGATTAGGAATATAATCCCAAAATGGTTAGGAACTCAATGCTCAAGAAATTAGAACTTGAAGATAATACTCCTCTTAAAGATGCTCAATTTATGAAGTTCATGCGGAATTTATGGGCATGAACGACTCGATTCTAGGGTCTACATAACAATATGCAACTCATGTATACCACTCTTATCATTCTCATACTTACTTCCTCAAAACTTAGCTCGAATTAATAGTTAATCTCAAAGGATTCACAATTGAACTCAAAGGCTTTCTTGAACTCTACTCTTAACTCTCTCTTGAATTTGAATTACAAATTCAAGAGTTACGGTTCATAATATGAGGGATCTCGTGATGATATGGTTCATAGTATGAAGGATCTCATGATGATAAAGTAGACTCATGAATACATTCTCCTCATTCTCATACTCACTTGCTCGAGTCTTGAAACAAGTTACTAGAAGTTTTAGAAGACTCCTCAAAGGCACTTTCTTAAAATGTTCGAAAGAACTCTCAAGACTTAACTCTTTAACTCTACCTTGAATTTGAATTATGAATTCAAGGTTATGATTCATGTTATGAATGATTTCTAGATGTTTAGAAGTAGTTTAGAGTGTTTAAAATTGATAGGGCTTGAATGCACCCTTTTAAAGGACTCTAACGGACAAACGACAAATAAGGGGTGGGGGCAGGCGACCCTGGCGCACTGAGTGGCGCAGGGAGCCAGGCCCCAACCCAGAAAACCATGACGACTTTTCTTTCTCATTTTCTGATCCTAACTCGCCTAGAATCGAATTGTTTCTTCCCCAATCACATAAATTCGAATACCCAACATAAGTACACACTAATATACTCAAAACAACCCTCAAATCACTAACTTTCATCTCAAGAATTCATCAAAATACCAACAAAACAAGATTGAAAATAAAACTTCAAGAACACTTATCAAGAACTCAACATACTCAAACATATGGATGAAATTCGTAAAAAAAAACTTATGATTGGTGTGTGGGTGAACTAACCCAACACTATGACAACCTACATACCTCTTAAGGAATAAAACCATGGAGAAAATCTACAACAAAACTCAAGAATCTCGACGAACGCTTTGATCCTATCCTATTTTCTCTTCTTGAACTCTCAACTAAAACCCTAAGCGTATATTAGGATTATAAAACTGAACCAAATCATTTTAAACCCCTAAAACTTTACTAAAAACGAATTAAATCAAATTGGGTAAGGAAAAGACCGAAATACCCCTCATATGTTCAAGGAATTTTCCTTAACTGGACAGTCTGACTTAAAAAGGGGATATCTTACTCATTTGAACTCGAAACTTAGCAAACTCGGTGGCGTTGGAATATTAATTCAAAGACCTTTCATTTGATATCTTATGGATAACCTAACTCATTCTCTACTGAAAGTTATGGTAGTTTGAAGTTGACCCAAAACTTAAAGGAACTTAGGAATTACTTGAATTTCTCTTTGGTTCTTCTTCGAACTGAAGGTGATACATCTAGTGACCTTAACAATTAAGATAATTTAAAATTCCTCTGTAAAATCCTACTCACTACGAAGGATTGTTCGAGTCTTAGCTAAAAAAAATAGGTGTTACACATTACCTTAAACTTGTGTTCCAAAATGGAACATAATTCGGGGCTCAGAGTAGTCAAGAAAACCAACATGCAACAATTCACATTTTAGGGCACAAAAATAAACCATGGAAGCCTAGAATAACTCAAATGTACCTCGAACGAAGAGTCTATAACGGTTTCCAACTAGCCACACACCTAGCCCCAACAACTCTGAATGCATAGGATTTCAAATTACCAAACACGGAGTTAAATTGAGAGAATATTCACTGATGGAAGTTAGGACTTGAAGCTGCCTTGCATTTGGTTTCTCCTCGCGAATGCGGCCCAAAGGGCCCACAAATATGGAGAACAAGAAGTTTACCCTTCGCGAATGCGGCAAGGATCTTGTGAATGCAAAGGCAAGAGAAGACAGGGCCCCACGTACGCGGTTGAGTCCCAACGAATGCGAAGGTCAGGGGATCTAACCCTTCGTGAACACGATCTGGACCCTGGAAACACAATGACCAACTCTCCTAGTCTCTGTGAATGCGGCCCAAGACACACATATGGGTACACCAAATTTTTCTTGCACCAGCTAATGCATATTAGATGGTTTTAGCAACTTGAAAAACTACAACGGGGTATTCTAAATTCTTTCAGAAGCACATGCATGCAAACGATATATGCTATCCTACCAAATTTGATAATTTGGACTCAATGGAATAGTCATAATTTTCATATGAGGTCATCTCGACAAAAAGTGTGTTCCACACCAAAACTCCATTTTAAACTTATATCCACATGGGGGCTCAGAATCAGCTTGAGAGCCTTGAGTTTCACACGAAGGATCATTCTAGATCAATCACGACATTCCAAAGCTAACCACGTAGAAGGAATTCTCATCCAGGCATATTTACCAAGAATATTGACCAAAGTCTAAAAGCCACCTAATCACACATACTCGAACTACAATCCTCGAGAGTCATGTCAACCATGTTGCTAGGCTAAAATGAACCTTTCGTAGCTGATGGAATTGTCATAATCATGTTCTAAGGTCATCTTTCTGAACCTTTGATAAAAAATGACGGTTCAATGTTTAAAAGCTCCAAAACACTAAAATTAACATAAGAACAAAAATGAACGACAAGGTGATCGAGTTGTTAGTCCCAGTAAGTCATAAATGACTTGGGGTCGCTATAACAACACTCTAAATGATGAACAAAAGGC
>JAJOOS010028502.1:0-23935 GCA_029582725.1 Solanum chiquidenum | reverse complement strand
TCACAAACAAAAACCTAGAAGCATATTATTTCAATCAAAATCAAGAAATCAATTTCATTTTTTTTTTGTTCAAATCAATTTATTATTTGTTGAAAGGGATTGAGAAAATACTACCACCATTGATGGACAAAGCTTCAAGCTTTAAAGTGGGTCTACATTCAAATCGAAAATTTCAAGCTCAAATAGATTTGTTATTGTTGAAAGGGTTTGAGAAAATACAACCACCATTGATGGACAAAGCTTCAAGCTTTAAAGTGGGTCTACAATCAAATAAAAAATTTCAAGCTCAAATTGATTTGTTATTATTGAAATGTGTTAAAAATATTTTTGAAATAGATGATGTATAAAACACCCAATAACCTAGATTCCTACTCTGTTAAATGAAGATGAATTTTTATTTTTTTTGTTTAACAAGCATAAAGCTACAGATTTAAAAAATTTGAAAGACACAAGATTGACATAACTTGCGGGGATGTTAGTGAAAGTGAAGAAAATAGTTGTTTTAGTGAACTAGTCATCTTCTTCCTTGAAAGATAAGTTCTTGATTCCATGGTTATGGTGGGTTGAAAAGAATAAAGGGATGATTCTTGACGAAAATGAAGAGTGGATTTTGGCACCACCCATTGTCGGGTGAATTTTTAATTTTTGGGTAAAAAATAAATAAAACTGGGTAAATTATTTAGATGATGCCATGTATCCATCCGTTAGATTCAAGGATATATACAACCCAAAAGAATGACGGTAAGGACATATACAATCTTAAAGTATAATGGAGGGTATTGACATATCATTTATGATAGTTCGGGGGTATATTTGTCTTTTTTCCCTATTTTAAATTGTAAATTTTAGTCTGTTTTTCATTAGCCCATTGGGCCTTTTTTTTTATTTCATTTTAGAATAGTATATTTGAAATATGTGTTTTTTCGATTTTGATATTACAATATTGCCCAAGTTTTGATTTTTTTTTTGTTTTGTTTAATATAGTTGAAGAAATGAATTTGAAGAACAATTGATATGGTGCGGATATAAATATTTAACTTTTTCTCTTCACCAAACAATTAACCTTCACTACTCTTTTTTCATTTCCTATTATTTAAAGTTTAAAGGGAGATTGAAACAGGAGAAGGCACAAAATCGACTTCATTTGTGTTTTATCTACGAAAAAACGAATATTATAACAACAAATGATCATCTTTAAATGATTTAATTAAGTTAAGGGAAAATTGTATATAATAACAAATTATTAATTCAAATTAAATGCTATAAATATAGTTTGATTTAATTATACCCCATAGCAAACTGTTGATATTTCGCTTCTCTCCTGGTGAATCTCGCTCGTCACTCTCGTTCTCTCCCTCGCTTCTCTCGCTTTTTATACAAACGCAAATGTATAAAATGCATTTGTATTTGTATAAAGCGAGAGAATTTTGTATATATACATATATTTTCGTTCCCCTCTCCCCGATCTCGCTCGCCACTCTCCCATATCTCGCTCGCTCACTCGCCTCTCTCACTTTATACAAAAACGCAAATGTATAAAGTGTGTTTGTGTTTGAATAAAGCGAGGGAAAATTGTATATATACATATATTTTCGTTCTCCTCTCTCCCCTCACCCAGATCTCGCTCGCCACTCTCCCAGATCTTGCTCGCTCACTCACCTCTCTCACTTTATACAAACACAAATGTATACATTGTGTTTGTATAAAGCGAGAGAAATTTGTATACACAAATGCAAATGCATATATTTTCGTCATATACACTTATGATTATACAAATACGATCTTCCCCTGCCTAGTTTTCTTTTGTCTTTCTCTCTTTCTCGCTTTATACAAACATAAATTATACAATTGATTTTTTGTATATGTTTACCAAAGCAGATTATACAATTGCTTTCTTTTGTATATGTATAGCGAAATTATACAACTACTTTCTTTTGTATATGTATAGCAAAATATACATATTTATGTTTGCTATGGAGCGCAATTATGCAAACTATAGCTATAGCATACAAATATGATTTTTGTGTTTGATATATGTGAAAGTTATTCTTAAGTTAATCTAAAGTTTACATCATAATCAAACAAATAAATTAGGCCCAAGTATATTTCTATTCGTTTGGGACAGTACTTGAGCCTTTTATCAATGCTAAATAATTTCAGCCAACTAAAATCTGATTTTCAGTTCTTTTGCTGTGTATTGGGCTTTGGCCCAATTCTATTTCTGCTGAGATTTCTTTCGAGGCTTTCAGCCCATTTTCCATGTATACTCAGTTGTACCCTGTATATATCCTATGTATCTGTTGTGTATTGACTGGTATATCAGCTCCGGAACCTGTATATCAGTTCCCTTCAGAACTCCACATAGTTGCTTCCACTTGATGAGGTCGACTCGAGAAGAAGGATTCGAGCCTCCATGACCCATTAGAAATGCAAATGGGAAAACATTTGAGTCCAAATACGAGTTCACATGATACAAAAAATAAAGAGAGAAATTAGCACCCAAAATAAATATGGTAACAATGCATCTAAACTATTCAATATAGCAATTGCTAAACGATAACGTGAATAAACTCAATCAAAACCATCAGCCAAAATTCAAAGAAAAGTTATATGAATCAACAAATGTACCAGTGACTAAAATTATGCTAAAGTAGTAAAGATTAATCAAGTTTAAGCTACTCATGATGATTACTAGTAGCTAACTCAAAAATTGGGAATGAGTATTAGAGGAATTGGGCTCAAAATAAGGAATAGCCCAATTGCCTTTGGCAAATGGCAAATCGCAAATTGAATTTAAGATGTAGCCATATTGATTTTAAAGCATAGCCTAATTGAATTAATTAACCTAATTTGGTTAATATTGAAGAGACAAGTTATCATCGATTAATAATTGAGTTTCTTAACTTTAACGATATAACCTAATTAATTTAAACATGAACTAATTGTTTTAAAAAATTGAGCTACTAATTAACAAATACTTAATTGAAAACAATATTTTTTAGATAATTGTAAAATTAATTAACAAGTGGTCAACGTTAATACCTATTTATACTAAACAATTAAACAATGCTAAATGGTCAATTAGAATCAATAAGAGGTTTTTTTTTTAAAAATTGTTTTATCTTGAATCGATCAATGACATGAATTTGATAAATATGCAAAGGCCAATAAACAAACTCATATAGGCATGATCTCTAGCACACGTAGATTACGATAAATAACAATTAGCACGTATATCCTCTCCTTAAAACCGTCCCCAAATATTTCATCCTCTCCTTAAAACCGTCCCCAAATATTTCAATATAGAAAAAGTTAGAGTACGAATTATTACAAATCAAATAAAAGGATTAATAAATAACAATATACAGTATTTAAACAAAACATCCTAAACAACTCTTGGCTTCTCATCTTGCACAGACTAAAAGACCTTGTTTAACATCAAAAGCATACAAACATAATGCAAAATACGAAGCACGCACTATTATTTAAGGAAACTGTTTTTAAAAGAAAGATAATACTAGAGACGGAGAATCATACGCATACAAAATTTATTGAAAAGTAAATTCACACGGCAAGTATTAACAAATAACAATATAACTAACCTCCTTTTATTTACTTGAAAATACTTCCTTTTATTTACTTGAGCAAAAATGTAGTTCATAAATAATACTCCCTCCGTCCACAATTGTTTGTCAGGGTAAAGTCATGCACACCCCTCAAGGAAAATTTAATACAAGGTGTAATTTGACTAATATAACCATACTATACCAAGAATACCAAAAGTCTACATAACTTTTCAATTGAACTACACTATCATTAAGGGTAGAATTGGAAAAAAGTGATTAATTGTTTCTTGATTATTTAAATTGACAATTAATCTTGGACATCTATTTTTAGTATACCTGCCAAATAATTGTGGACGGAGGGAGTAATAATAATAATACTGATGCGAAACAAAAATTAAACTAAGAAAACTAGCGTAAAATATTTTCCTTATATAGAAGCCTCTTTTCCAATCAAAGAGAATACTCATTAGTTCACGTAAAGTCAAAAAGGAAATTACATTAGAGAAAATTTTAAAACTTTAATCTAAAAAGTGATAAAAGGTGAAATAAAAAGGAAAAAAATTAACTGATCTATTCTAATTCCAAAAATGTCACTGTACTACCCTAGTCCCTAACTCCTCAAGTTATTCTCTTCTTAAAAAGAGGATATATATATATTTATATATATTTGTGTGATGATAAATTATTTATGATTTATTTTTTAAAAAGAAATCTAAACAAAAAATTACTTGATTAAGTCTTATTGAAATTAAAAAGGTTTGTTAATTTTCCTTCAAAAATTAAATGGGGCAATTTCGTATTAGAAAGCAACAAACAATGTTCAGCAATAAACAACGGGGGAAAAAGCCAAAAACTTAGAAAGGAACAAGTAACGTTCAGCAACTATAATATCATACAATAATATAAATTAAATAAGAAAATTATTACTAGTAGTAATTTTGCATGTAAAAAAAATCTAGAAGGTGGAAAATAAAAGTAAATAGTGGAGGTTTGGAACCCCCACCATCTAGAAAGAGAAAAATGTAATTCCTCAATCTGAAAATACAATTTTTTATTACAAAATATAAAATTGGAAACTATATGTTATACTTTATTTCTGGAAACAAAATTTCATTTTTTATTTCTTGAAACTTTCACTCACTCCACCCCTACACTTCTCTCATCTCTACTCCGCCATTTCATCATCAACTTTGTATTTTAAGGTAAAAAACATATCTCTTCTCTCATTTTTTGGATTTCCTCATCTCAATCGATCTTCACATATCGAAAAGTTTGGTACAAATTTCTGATTGTAAGTTCATTTGTTTGTTGTTTGTATAGATGCATGGAGGTAGAATTAGATTATTTTTATTGTACTTTTTTGTGGATGAAAAAGTCAAAATCGTCAAATTTGCTAAATAATGAAGTGTAGAATTAGATGAATTATTTTGTAATTGTAGCTATATAGGAAATTTTGGAACTCCTAATTAAATCCTAACATTTCCACTCTTTAAAGGACTAACTCCGATCCTATATCACATATAGATGAAAAGCTTTAAAGAATGGCATAGCAGAGTAGTTTGTCATATGATATTAGCTTGCTAATTATCTGGTGTAGTTTATGTAGCAATATGCATGCATGATGTAAAGCTTAAAAACTTCTTTTGAAAATGTTTGCTGAAATAGTAGCTGTGTGTTTATTTCTATTATAAAAAAATATATTTTTCGAGTTAGTCTTTATGTATTTTCATTTTTTTATGTTATTTTGTGAAGCGATGGATTTAATTACTAAAGAAAAAATTACGTGACTATTTAGATTATATTAAATTCATAAATATATTAGTCCATATAACTGTTATGGATTAATATAATTGGGTCAATTATTTAAAGTCCAATAAATATGGACTTTAATTAGACATACATCACTACTATATATACTAATGGGAAAAGGGTCTCAAAAATACTTCAACTTTGTCCGAAATTGCTGTTACAATACTAAATGTTATGGAGGACCTTTTACCCCTCTACACTAGGTATATATGTGCCCACATCGACAAGTTACTAATTATAATGATGCAATATTTATGATGTCCACGTGGACACATATATACCTTTAAAATACACTAGTAAATAGTGCATGGGGTAAAATATCCTTTTCAAAATTTACAACAATTTCGATCAAAGTTCAAATATATTTCACACTTTTTTCCCTATACTAATCTTACCTCTAGTTTTAAACAATTACATATAATACCACTTTTATTATTTTATACCATATATTTTAAAAGATACAATCAAATATACAAACCCCTTAAAAATAAGATTAATTAATTATCTTTATATTTTAAAACCTAGATTAATAGTCAATTGACGATTTAAATTCTTTTCTCTCGAGAGAGTCATATCCCCTTGCCAATTACACTAACAACTCTCTCCAGCCATATCCAACCGTAACTCTTATCACCACTTAGCTCCACTATCTCTCACTTCCTTCATCATTCTCTTAAATCACGTTTTCATCTTCAACTATTAAAACTGAATCTTGACAATCAACATTATATGTAGAGGTTTGTTACTATTATTTTATTATTATCATGTATTTGATATATAGTTCTTCCTTTTCGTATATTTAAGATATTAAGCCTCAATTAATTTGGTACTGTAAACATGTATCTCGATTATTTAAATCGGCTCTTCCTTTTCACGTATCCAAGATATTAAGCCTCAATTAATTTGATATTGTTAGCATGTATCTCGAATATTCAAACGGACGGATACATGCATCTGGTGAGTAATAATGCATGTATTCAAAGGACAAAATATGGCATAGAAAGTAATATGGTGATATTGGCCATTGTTGAAAAAACTCACAATCGCAAGGAAGAGAAAAAACAAATTGATGCCAAGAAGTTGAAGTTTACAATTAAGGAATTAGTTTGGTTATATGATTTCGTTATTTTAGGAAGATTTTTCAAAGTTGATACACTAAGGAATCTCTAGATATGTTAGAGTTGTTAATTAAGCCTCAATTACTCCTCTAATTAAGGAAATCAATTACACACATTTAATTCAAAATTAATAAAACATGTATCTCAAATATTTAAACCGCCGGATACATGTATCTGGCGAGTAATGATACATGTGTCCAAAGGACAACCACCAGATACATGTATCTAGCGAGTAATGATAAATGCATCCAAAGGACGAAATATGGTATAGGAAGTAATATTTGAAACTATCGGAAATTCTAGTAATTAGGACCTAAACTAGTGGGATTTATGTAGTTTTCTCTTTAATTAAAGTACAAATTAATTGATTTAGGCTACAATAGATGAGTCCAGTTTGTTAAGTCCAATGTTATCTTATCCTAGAGGTCCAGTTCGGTGCCACGTGTCAAATAACGTGGCATACCAAGTCAAACAAAGATGCCAATACGATCATGTCATGAATCAAAATGACAAGCTCACTTCGTAAAACCCATATGTCATGCCGCTTAAATCTGATTGGCTGAAGGAAAACATGTTCCTATTACAACTTCTCTATTCACAAACTATAAATAGGGTCCTGAGATCTCGTAGATCAAAAGCCAGAGATTTCTCTACAACCTTCAAGTTCAAGTATTTTGGCATTCAAGTACAAGAACGATCAAGATCAAGATCACTGGATTCAAGAACAAGCTCAAAGCCCTTGAATTTCAGTAAGAGTCAAGATCAAGTTTACCGAAGATTCAAGAACAAGCTCCAAACGATCAAGATCAAGACCAATGGATACAAGGTCATGTTCGAAGCCCTTGAATTCAAATAAAAGTCAAGATAAAGTTCAAGTTCAAATTTACCGAAGATTCAAGAACAAGCTCCAAAAGATCAAGACCACAAGATTCAAGAACAAGCTTGAAGCCCTTGAATTCAAGTAAAAGTCAAGATCAAGATAAAATTCAAGTTCATGTTTATCGAATATTCAAGAACAAACTCCATAGTCCTTGAATTCAAGATCAAGATCAAATTCAAGATCAAGCTCAAGAGCACTTGAATTTATATCTGAAAAAACAGATTAAAGGAATAATAGAGATCGTAACACTCATATTCTGAAATTAATGAATACAATTGTTGCATTATTTTCCAATTTTTATTATTATTTTACGGACTCAAACTTTATTCTCTACAAGGTCAAAGACCCGAATAAATGAGTTCGCCAATTCGGATTATTTTAATCCCGTTTCTAGTTTATTTCTTTATTTTCATGGTATTATTTATTTTAGCTATTTATTTGATTGCAACTTTGCTTCATTTTCAGTTGTAATGTCTAGCTAGTTTATTATTTTATTTATTTTTGTTGAATCCTATTAGTTACCATTTAAATGAATTTTCCCATAAAAGTTGCCATTTTTGTAATTTAAAGGTTTCTTCACTTCATTACATTTTTTCAATTATCAATTGCTCTTAATTATTTTGATCGTGTTTTTCATCACACTTGCTAAATGTTTAAAATGGTCTTCAAATTCTTGCTTTTCTTATTTAATTAATTTAAGATCTTTTCACCATTTTTCTTTTCAAATAAAATAGTTAAAATGAATTATTCTGTGTTAGTGAACGTTTCAAGTGCATAAAACATGCTTGAAATGGAAATGATTACCTCATACCTGTTCTTTGGAATTTCATTTTTTTTTTTCTGTTTTAACTCTTTTTGAAATGAGAATGTTTCAAGTGCGTAAAATATTTTCATATTCGTGGAACTCAATCTCATATTAAAAAATCAGGTCTCTATCTTTCATCAATTGAACAGGAAATAGTAAAAGACTCCATACTTAATTATTAGTCCTTTATATATATATCATAACCATTTACTTTTCTATATAAAGATTCCCTTTTCTATATGCATTCGTTTGGTGTGAGGGATAGAAATAAATAATAATGGGATAAAAAAATAGTGATGGGATAAAGTTTTTGTATCTTGTTTGGTTGTCATGTTTGGGATAACTTATCCCACCATTTATATCATAGTGATGAGATAAATATACATGGTGGGATAAGTTATCCCAGAATAGCTAACCTCAGGATAACTAATCCTGGGATAACTTGTTCCCAACCAAACGACCCTTAGGATTACGTTGTTAAAAAAATATATTTAAAAACTTAATTAAATCTCTCTTTTTTTGTACAGCTATATCCTATGATGGCTAGTAGTATTACGATGAGCTTATTTATGGTACGTAAAATCTCTTCTTTATATGCTAATTAGATTAATTTTCTTTAATTCTATTTTGCTATTTAATTATTGTATTAAATATGTCACATAGAAAATTGAATATAATAAGTTATGAAAATAGAAATTAGGACTGTTTATAGAGAGAGAAAATAGAGAAAAGGGTACGAAGTTCCTATTTACATTTTAAGAAGGTTTTTAAGGCACTTGAAATGTATGCTAACACAGTGTTATCTGACAACTTGAAAATTTTATTGACTAACTTTGAGAAAATTTACTTAAAAATAATGAAGATATCATTTGAAGAGAAATTGACTTAAAACACTTGAAGTAACTTGGAAAGAAAGTAAACTTTATCAAAGAATGATCAAGTAAAGAGAGATAATTAAGTAAAAACAATTTGAATTTAATGAAAATTTGACCAGCTGAATTAAGAATTTAGCCCAAAAATGAATGTCCTTGGCAAATTTGGCTAAAAATTAAATAAGATGAATTAATATTAATTAATTAATGAGATTCTTAATCTCAAAGAAATAAAATAATAAACTAATTAACGATATAAATTATATTATCCTAATATATACAATATGGGAAAAAACTCATCAATTAAGTTATTTTTTTAGGTTTAACAAATCATAATTTATAAGAACCAAAGTTAATTAGTAATGTTTCTTTTTTCTTCTTGTGGTGAAACAGATCATTGCCCTCTACTGCGTTGATTGTGTCAACGCCCAAAGGGTAAAATGGTATGGTTTTGGATCTTATCTAGCCCTCTATATCGTGGGTTTTCTAGGATTATTTTTCGTTTTTTCACTTATAGTTTATTGGGAGATTCGTTATAGGATCAGACGTGACGCCGCTGCGCAACGTCTTAGACGGGTCATTCCTTCTTGTACCTTATTCGGTACAAGAAGGAATTGGTTTCACGGACGGGACATGTCGAGTTTGTCTGAGTGAGTTTGCACAGACTGAGCCCGTACTTATCCTCCCGTGCAGTCATGTATACCATCATGACTGCATAACTACATGGATGACTACGAACATGACATGTCCTGAGTGTCGTCGTGATTATAGTCGTATTGTACCTTAGGGTGCTTTTTATTCTACTTTTTTTCATTGTAATAAATAAGATGTTGTATTTCGGGTGTAATAAATAAGATGTTGTATTTCAGTTGTAATAAATAAGATATTGAATTTCATTTAGTGTGCTTTTTATTCTCATTGTATTTGCCAAGAAATAATAGTTTTGACTTTGATATTGTATTTACTACTTATTTACCAATATTTTATATCAAGGAAGTAGTTAGGAGAAAAACATAAAAGATATCGTTATAAAGATGAATATAGTTGTAGTTATATCGATGCAAATTAAAAGTATGTCGTCAAATACAAATACATTAACACGAATATACATATAGGCATTACATGTATCAAAAATGACACATAATTATATCCAACTATTCCAATTCCACCTTTCTTTTGTTGCATCCGCGACAGCTATTCCAATTTCAACTTTCCATAAAACATATGTATATTATATCCAGGTTGACATAGGCTACTCAATATTTTCATCATTATAATGATCACGACTATGAAATTCAGGAACCACCACTAAAACTCAACAAAAATGAGGATCGTTAACATATATTGTCATTCCATCTATGTCTATATTAATCACACCTTCATCAATTAATATAAAACGGCAAGCCTCTTACAATAAGCATCATACACGTTGTGTTTGGTTTTAGTGTTCCAAAAATCTTAACTTTCAAAAAAAAAATAGTTATTTTATTTCATTTAAATATTTGTGGACTCGAAATAATTTGTCACCTCCTCTCTTCTTCTTTCTTTTGCATACATGTGAAATCCTAGGAGTCCATTGGACTACTTCTGTGTTGGGTTGGAGACCAACATACAAATTGCATTATTTGAGAAAATAAGAATTTGGGCTGGTGGTCCAATTTTATAACTCTCATCTCTCTTCATTTTTTTTATTATTAAAACTGTATTAATTATGTGTCTTTCTATGAATCTTTGAAATTACAAGTCGTGCCATATTTAGATATAATTTGTTACAAATGCGTTGTATCTAAATGGATTCACATGTATCTTAGATATATTAACTCTCTCTCTCACTCCTTTCTATCTCGTTTGTCTCTCTTCTTATGTATCTATATTTTTTAACATATTTGGTATCTCAGATACATGTATCTAGTGTGATTCACATGTATCTGACGTACACAAACTCTATCGCTGACCTCCCTCCTATCTTGCTTTTAGATTCAAATCATGTAATTACTAGATTTATTTTTAAAAAGAGCTAAGGCCCAAACATTTCTAAAACTTTTTTTTCTTCATATTGCTGTCCCAAGTTTCAGTCTATTTCGAGCCTTATATTGTTAAATCAAATTCACTCTTTTCGAAGAAATTTTAGAACTTTATGGGCTCTATTTTTATTTGGACCTCTACTTTCCAATTAAATTATACTTTTTAACCACAACATGATGAAATCTATCGATTAATCATAATTATGAATTTCTCGAGATGTTTAATTACTTCCTTGCGAAATATCGGAGCTCTAGTTTACAAAATCAAAATTTTAAATACCCATTTTTAAAATGGTTTCACAATTTCATTTAAAATTAGATGACTACTCTCTTTTTAAAAATATTTAACCAAGTTAAAAATGGATGGTAACAATCATAATAGGTGATATTTGCTTCGAAACTAACTTCATATTTTTTTGAGATTTGTGAGTAAATATCATACATTTAGAGTTTATGACTTTCTCCCGGCCCCCCATACAATGCAACATGTTGGAATTTTCCAGGTTTGAAATGTGGATAATCCAAAACTCGATACAAATTAGGATCATCAACATATATTGTTGTTCTATCTACATCTATTGTAGCACCGTCATCATTTAAAACACTAAGCCTCCTACAATAAGCATCATCAGTATTTCCAACAGGAAATAAACCTGAGCCCATTGGAGGTTTAGGGACACCCGATGGACTATATGCGACGCCTCCCCACTCAATGTTATCAGCAAAGCCTCTTAAGTCAGTGAAGATTTGTTGAGGCCAAAAACCAATTTGCTTATAACTTTCCTCAAATAAAAACCACCAGTTTCCACTGACATTATCCTTTGATACACAAGCAAAAAGTATGCATTAGTATTTATAGCTTTTTTCAAAATTATTATATAAAAAAAATAAAGGTACCCGTTCGATGTACATTGTGGCTTCCCATGAGCCCCCTTGTCCAGGTTGTGAAATATCTTCAAAAACCATATCAATAGGTGTATCATGGCTTACTAATACAAATCCCGAGCATAGTACATTGAAACATTGTTTATTACCAGCCTATTAAATGTAAAGTCTCAATTGAAGGGCAAAATGTTAATTTTATGAACACAAAACGAAAATAAGTAGAGTAGTAACTAAGGCACCATACCTGAAAATGCACAAAAAGCCTAGTCTTATTATCACTATATAGAGTTGGATCTACCTGAAACAAGAAATATGTATTTGACTTAATGAACAAAATAAATAACATTACTTTGTGTGTCACGATTTCATCAATATATATTTATTATAACTTGCTTCTTAGAGGTGTAATATTTAATTTTCTGATCTCCCCCACTCGTACACATACACCTCTTCCATCTTTCTTTCCCTTGTCTATCTTTTTAATTTTTATTTTTTTAAAAAAACTTAAATTTCAAATAAATAAAACAATCACAAGTAAAATAATTTAATTATCAATAAAAACGATATTGAACTTACTCTCCAACCAACTTGTAAGATGTCTGATCCTTTCTGAATTTTCAATCGACATGCACTGTGTTGCTGACCTTCAACAAGGGGATTCCATAAACTATTGGCCATTCCAGCTCCCCCAAATTTGTTATGTGGATTTTTTGGAATTCGAACTATTGCAAGCTAAATACGAAAATAAAAATATTTGTTAAATTGTGACAAGATATATTAATATTTGATCTGAATATATATGATGTGAGAAGTGATACAAACAATTAAAAAGAAACTTCAAAATTCCAAAATATATTCATTTAAATTATTTTATATAATGTACTTGAGGTCAAAGAACCACATTTTGATGTGCAATACCTAAAAAATTATTATGATCAATTTAACATGTGTTATTCAAACAATAGAAAATAATATACATACCTTGTATACTTGTGAAGATACATCGCTAATCTGTTTATAAACAATAAAATACATGAGACTTGTTGCTATGAAGGACGAATATATATGTAGCGGTGCTTAACATATTCGATTACAATTGAAAGCATGATTATACTATTTAAGGCAATATAGTGAATTAATGTAACATTTTTTTACCGTAGTCGATTTAGGATCAGATGTTACATGATCTTCTGGTGGTGGCATATTTCTTTGTCTAATAAGATCTTCTTTAGTAATTTTTTTAATGGGAACCGTTCCAAAGGGACAACCACCATCTTCGGACCATATCCTCGACGACCAATTAGATGCAGAGGCACTTGAATTCTGTTTTGACCTAACGAGAGTAGGTTTCATCTATCCATTCAAAACATAAATTGTATATTAAAAATAATGATATATTATTATAAAGTTGAAAAGTAAAGTGGAGTAGACACATGCCTCTGGATGAAAATTGTGATTCTTTAATAACGGATGATCAAATGCTGGTTGCTTGTAGAAATCCACACAATTATATGTATCTCCAGACTTGCTCTGAGAACCAAAATAAAATAATTTGTAAACACCATTCTTTAATAACGGATGATCAAATTCTATTATGCACAAAATGTTGTTAAAAAAAAATAGAAAACAAAAAGTCTATAGATTGTAAACACCATTTTAAATTTTCAATTCTACATAACTCCATATTTACTTTGAGAATCATAACTTAATGTTTACTGATATTTTAGTTTCAAAGGTTATAATAGACTTTTATCAAACTTATTGGTATTCCTTTCTAAATTATTCAAAGTAAAATCATTGATTACACATTTGTAGAAGGTTCAAAACTTTTAATTACCACATCAATTTTAATTTTTTTTTGAATAAAGTCAATAAACAAAAGATAGATAGATAATTTTTAAAATCTTCATGGACAAAACCTATGGGATTGAAAGATACTTATCTTTGTTACAATTAATATTAACACATGAATACAATAATTACTCACCAGATTTTTAAATGTAGTGATTTTTTTAGCATGAAATATATACCTTAACTGTTTTGATTGATGGCTTGTTGAGAAGTTTAAGTTGTTCCTCCAACTCTAATTCCTCAATTTTAGATAATATTGTTTTTCCTTGAACCCCGTCATAATTGAGAAGAAGATATAATATCAATAAAATTTGTCGAGTAACTCTTTGATGCATCAACATTACCTGAGTATATTCGTTAGGAAACATGTAAATACAACAATACTTGAGCAACAAAAGTAATTTACGCAACATAAAATTAAATTAAAAAAACTAAAATTTCAATTAGCTAACAAAACATGAAAGTATGTACTAGGTAATGAACTTACTTGATTTACTTGTTGTATCAGTGCTAATTATGTTTTTTGAACATCTATATATCTCATTTGCCTAGTATGAGAAAGATGTTATATAGTAAAATTTTGAATTGACTATTTGCACATGATATTAATGTTCTTTGAAACATTGACTAATGGAATTAAAAAAAGTTACTATTTTTTATTGTAATAAATGTTAGTTGATCATTCCAAGTAAAATCCAAAAGGATAGTTTGACCATAGAATATCAATAGAGTCAACATAATACTGAAGATTGCATTTATTTTTTTCTATAATTTCATGTTTAACTTGTTAAAAATCTGAATGGTACTAGATAATTACATTATTAAATGAGGAATATGCTTTGTTTGGTCTCTATTACATCTTCTCCTAAAATTGTAACGATATACTGTTTATATCATGAAATTATTTCAAATCTAATCTCATCAATTTCTTAACTAAATGTAGAAAATAACGTATACTATTTACTATGTTTATATCATGAAATATTTCCAAACATAATATTATCAATTATTTGAGTAAATACAAAATCAAAAAGGTTAAGAAAATGAAAGAAATCTCACAAAATCCAATTAAATGTAGCAATCAAATGTAATAAAAAAAATCAGTAGAGCAATAAAAAAATCCAACTATTTATTGAAGATAATGTAGACAGAGGTGTGACTTGATTCCATTAGTTAGTTTTCAGCTTCATTAGTTAGTTAAGTATAACTAATTCTGTTAGATTGACAGGTGTACATTTCTGATTGGTTGTAAAGGTAGTTAGGAAATTAGCTGAACTATATATATTGATGTACAATGCACATGCTCCATAAGCATGATCAATGAATAAGATCATCTCTTTCGTTTCTCCCTATTTCCCCTAAATCAGTTCTCTCTATTCATAGATGTAAATTGAGATTTTCTCATGGTATCAGAGCTACGAGTCATCGATTGATTCATCTCTAATTGTGAACGATCTTCTTCTGCAAGTTATTTGAGTTTTTGATCTGGTTTTTGGGAATTATGGTGAGCACTGATACGATTGTAGATGTCGAGAAGAACCGCAATCATCCCCTGTATCTCCTGCAATCTGACACTCCAGGATCTTCATTAACAACTATCCAGCTTACAGGCGTGGAGAATTACTCGTTATGGAGTCGATCGATGCTCCTAACTCTCCGAGCCAAAAGTAAAGCAGGTTTTGTTTTTGGTTCCTGTAAGAAGAGTGATTACAACAATGCTTTGGAAGAACAATGGGAAAAGTGTAATGCATTTGTGCTATCATGGATTTTGAACTCTGTTTCGAAAGAGTTAATGAGTGGAATCATCTATGCAACTGATGATGCTACTGTATGGGCTGATTTGAAGGAGAGGTTCGACAAGGTCGATGGATCGCGAGGTTACCAGCTACATCGTGAGATTTGTACTATCACACAAGGTACATCTTCTGTTTCTGCTTATTTCACACGATTGAGGTTACTTTGGGATGAATTCGATGCTTTGGTCGCACCTCCTTCTTGTGGCTGTGATAAATCAATGGTCTATGCTAGTCACTTGCAGTACATGAAGTTGTTTGCATTTCTCATGGGGCTAAATGAGTCTTACAATCAAGCACGTAGTCAAATCCTTATGATGATTCCCTTACCCTCTGTAAACAAGGCTTATTCAATGATTATTTCTGATGAAAGCCAACGAATGACTGCTGGTTCATACCAAGGAGGTGTTTTAAAGCCACCTACTGCATTGTATACTAGTAAAAATCATCAAAGGCAGTTTGTTGGCAATGATCCTTACTCAGGAGGACAGATTGTTGGCAATAATCCTTACTCAGGAGGAGATGTAGGTGCATCTACCTCTACTGCATTATATGCAGGAAGAGGACACCAACAATCCTCATATAAGCAAAAGAGGGATTATACTTTGCAGTGTGAAGTTTGCAGGTTGAAAGGTCATACCAAGGAGACATATTATCGAGTAGTTGGCTATCCACCAGATTATAAATTCAAGAAGAAGTTTGGAGCACAACCTGAAAGGTCTGGGAATCAGGGAAATAGAATGGCAAATGTGAATGTTGTTGAAGATGATTCACTTGGTTCAGCCTCTCCCACATTCACTCAGGAACAGTATAGTCAAATTCTCAGGTTATTGAACAAAGAACACACTGATGCTCCTGTTGTCAATCAAGCAGGTATGGGTTATTCCTTTTCTGACAACATTAAACTTAAAAATTGGGTGATAGATTCTGGAGCAACAAAGCACACTACAGCTTCATTATATGATCTATTTGATATAGTCTCTTTAGAACAATGAGGTCAAAACTATGTACAGTTACCTAATGGAGGTACTGCCTTAATATCCCACACTGGTAGTTATAAGTGGAGCACTGGTGATGTCTTAACTAATGTCCTAGCAGTCCCTGATTTCAAGTATGATTTGCTATCAGTCTCTCAGTTAACTAGGCAATTACACTGCTCAGTAAGATTTTTCCCTGAGTTTTGTGTCTTTCAGGACCTGTTAACTGGGAAGGTCAAGGGGATTGGCAAAGAAACAGGAGGCCTTTATTACTTGTTGAACCATGGTGCTGAAATAAATAATCAAGTTGCTGGAAAATTGATGCACATCAAAGTCACCAAGAATGATGGCATGTTATGGCACAGAAGACTTGGTCACCCTTCTACTACTGTTTTAAAGAAATTAGCTCCAACTGTAAATAATCACATTGATGACTGTTTTGTATGTCCTTTAGCAAAACAAACAAGGTTGCCTTTTCCTTTGTCACTTACCAGATGTACCTCTATATTTGACTTGATACATATTGATGTTTGGGGACCATTTAGAGTACAAACTCATGCTGGTTTCAGATATTTTCTTACTGTGGTTGATGATTGTTCCAGAATTACATGGTTATACTTGCTTAGACTAAAATCTGATGCTGTCACAATTCTGAGATCCTTTTTTAATATGGTTAAAACTCAGTTCAATTGTGGTGTGAAGAGTGTTAGATCAGATAATGGTGGTGAGTTCTTTAGCACTGAATGTAAAGATTTGTTTGATTCCTTAGGAATTATCCATCAAAGCAGTTGTCCACATACTCCACAACAAAATGGAGTGGTGGAAAGGAAACATAGGCACATCTTAGAGGTTGCAAGGGCTATCAGATTTCAAGGAGGTTTACCCATTAGATTTTGGGGTGAATGTGTCATAGCAACTGTTTATTTAATTAACAGATTGCCTACCCCCACATTGAAGGGTCAGTCACCTTATGAAGTTTTTTACAAAAGAAAGCCTAAACTAGATCATCTCAGAACTATTGGATGCTTATGTTTTGCTACCACACTGGTCAGAAAAGATAAGTTTTCACCTAGAGCTAATGCTTGTGTACTGATGGGGTATTCTCTTACTCAAAAAGGTTATATTCTTTTTGACATTTCAGACAAGAAATTACTGGTTAGTAGAGATGTAGTGTTCAAAGAATCAGTTTTTCCTTTTAAAGAACATGATGGTTCAGATGGTTCAGCTCCCTTGTTTCCAAACCTCACTCAGTCATCGAAGTTTGATTCAGCTTAAATGGAGCTTAATGAACCTGAAGAGGCTCCACTTACAGAAGAAGATATTGTCCCTGATGTGCCAGCCTCAATGGATACTGATGACGGTATTAATGAACACACAATCCTACCTCATGATCTAAGAAGGTCCAGTAGAGCAGTTATCAAACCAGCCTGGCATCATCATTATGTTACTACAAAAAAGGGTCATAACCCTCATTCATTATCCAACTATGTGTCTTACCAGACTATATCTCCTACATACAAAGCTTGTTTAAGTCATTTCTCAGCTGTCACTGAACCTAAGTCCTGTGAAGAGGCACTACTAGATGATAAGTGGAAAGATGCAATGCAACAAGAATTACAGGCTCTCAAGGAAAATGGTACTTGGAACCTGGTACCTTGTCCACAAGAGAAGTCTGTGATAGGATGCAAATGGGTTTTTAAGATCAAACATAAGGTTGATGGCACTGTTGAAAGGTACAAAGCTAGACTAGTGGCTAAAGGGTATATAATCAGACTGCTGGGATAGACTATCAGGAGACATTCTCTCCAGTAGTGAAGATGGTAACAGTCAGAACTGTCATTGCATTGGCTGCTGCAGAGAGTTGGTATATATATCAAATGGATGTTTACAATGCTTTTTTACAAGGAGACCTTACAGAGGAAGTGTTCATGGAACTGCCTAAAGGCTTGCAGGTAGCAGGAACTACACCTATTGTATGTAAGCTAGTGAAGTCTCTTTATGGACTCAAACAAGCTTCCAGACAATGGAATTTTAAGTTTACTGAAGCCTTGCTGAAGTCTGGATACAATCAAAGCCATTTGGATTATTCTTTATTCACAAAAAGGCAGGGTACCAATTTAGTCATTATATTGGTCTATGTTGATGACCTTCTCATCACTGGGAACAATGCTGCTCTTATTCAAGCCACTAAGGATGTCCTGCATAAATGGTTTAAAATCAAGGATTTGGGAGAATTGAAATTCTTCTTGGGGATAGAATTTAGCAGATCTAAAAAGGGAATCCTAATGAGCCAAAGGAAGTATGCTTTAGAACTTCTAGTTGAGGCTGGCATCACTGCATGAAAGCCAACAATTACTCCACTAGAATGCAATATGAAACTCACTACAGCTTCTGAAGGAACGTGTGGTGAGGAGGAGTTATATCATGATGTTTCCCAATATCAAAGGTTGATTGGGAAGTTATTATACTTGACAATAACTAGACCTGATATTGCCTACACAGTGCAAACTTTGAGTCAGTTTCTCCAACGACCAAAAGTTCAACATTGGCAGGCTGCTCTCAGAGTTCTTAGATACCTTAAAAATCAACCAGGATTGGGGTTATTGATGTCTTCACAGAAGAATATGAAGTTGACTGGTTTTTGTGATTCAGATTGGGCAGCATGCCCAAACACAAGGAGATCAGTTACTGGATACTTGTTAAAATTAGGAGATTCTCTTATCTCTTGGAAGTCCAAGAAACAACCTACAGTTTCAAGAAGCTCTGCAGAAGCAGAATATAGGAGCCTAGCTTGTCTAACAGCTGAAATTGTGTGGGTGACAAACTTGTTTAAAGAGTTGGGCATCAATGTTGAAGAACTAGTAGCTGTATTTTGTGATAATAAGGCAACCATTCAAATTGCTGCAAATCCTGTGTTCCACGAACGAACTAAGCACATTGAAATCGATTGTCACTTTGTTCGAGAAAAGATTCAACAAGGGTTGATTAGCACTATCTACATTCCCACAGGAGACCAATAGGCAGACATACTGACAAAGGCTTTGGGGAAATTGCAACATGATTTTTTACTATCCAAACTAGGAGTTTTGAATGTCTTCACCACACCTAGCTTGAGGAGGAGTATTGAAGATAATGTAGACAGAGGTGTGACTTGATTCCATTAGTTAGTTTTCAGCTTCATTAGTTAGTTAAGTATAACTAATTATGTTAGATTGACAGGTGTACATTTCTGATTGGTTGTAAAGGTAGTTAGGAAATTAGCTGAACTATATATATTGATGTACAATGCACATGCTCCATAAGCATGATCAATGAATAAGACCATCTCTTTCGTTTCTCCCTATTTCCCCTAAATCAGTTCTCTCTATTCATAGATGTAAATTGAGATTTTCTCATTAACTTGGAAAGAAGAAGGTTGCAACAATATATCACTTCCATTTTGTTCATCCAATTAAATTTTGCATATTATATGATGAAATAATTTTCCAAACTTATTGTTTGCAATAAATTTTAAAGTGACAGAAAATAAATTACAATTACAAAACAATATAAAAAAACATAATTTTATTCATCAAGATTACGGATACAATTCTGTTGATCCCTTGATTCTTCTCTCATAAGATTTATCCATGATTCGATTGCCGTTAGTGGCGTATTTCTCGAACTAGGATGATTTAGATTTGACTTGAATACTTCATGAATTTGCGGAATATTCGAGATGTCTTTTAAGGAAATTTAGTATCCTTTATATTGGCATGAACTAGGGTTTAGGGTTTAGTAGCCTCCAAGAATTCTAATTGAAACTGAACACACATTCTAGAGTCTCAATTCGAATCTAACACATCTTATAGAGTCCCACAAAATTTTAATGTCAACACTAATATTCTCGTCTAATCAAATGACTTGATGGAACAATTGATTTAGGGGAGCTAATTAGCTGCTAAGGCATTATATATAATCCTTTTTAAATATTTAAAAACAATCAAAATATTTTGTTTTTAAATTTAATATTATTGTTAATTAGTTTAATTCAATTAGTAGATTATCCTTTCGAATTAATTAGTTTATAATTAAGTTAATTATTTTATTTCATTAGGATTAAGAAGTTCGTTAATTAATTCATCTTATTTAACTTTTAGCTGAATTCGCTGATTAAATTTAATTTTAACTAAATTCTTAATTCAGTTGACCAAATTTGCAATCCATTGATCGTTTCTTCAATTGCAAATCTAGTCAATTTTACTCCAAAGCTTGTACACATTTCCAGACCCAATTTTGAGATAAATTTCACAATATCAGCCCAACTCTTATTCCCAATTCCCATACGAGAAAGATTCAGCAACAGACCCCATCAATACATACATCAAATACAAATAAATATTTATTGAAAATGATTTTCTAAAATAGTAAAAAGAAGAAGTAATAATTATATAAATCTATATATTATGAACATATAGAAATATACATTGTTTATATAATAGAAAAATGACAAAATTGTCTAGAAACAACTTTAAAATATTTTTAAAAATATAAAGCTAATTATTTCAAATTGTTTGAAATTGAAGAAGTCCAACAATTAATCAATATCGTAAAGAGTGTAATTTTGATGTCAACAATGACACTTTATGTAAGACCTTTTACCCATGCACTATTTAATAGTGTAATTTAAAGGTATATATGTGCTCACGTGGACACAGTACTATTTAAAATGATGCAATATTTATGATATCCACGTAGGCATATACATACCTTTAAAATACACTATTAAATAGTAAGGGGGGTAAAAAGTCATTTGCAAAGTTTGGTATCGTAACAACAATTTCTATGGACCACTAAGCCCCTCGACTAACATATATAATCGAAACTCAAAATCATTTAACACCACACCAGGGGATGCAAACGATCTCTATACCCCACAATATTAGGGTTTTGTCAAAAATTGGTCTAATCTAAATTTTTTACCTAGTCTCTTCCTAGAATAACTTTACCAATGTACTTACATCACAACAAAGTCTAGAACAATGGGGTGGATCGATAAATTACTTCAAGAGAGTATAAAAAGTTAATTTTGATATATCCTGTCACGATTTAACAATTATTTTCATTTCTATATTCAGCTTGCAATAGTTCGAATTCCAAAAAACCCAAACAACCAGTTTGGGGGAGCTGGAATGGCTGCTAATATATATAATCTTCATGTTGAAGGTCAGCAACACAGTGCATGTCGAATGAAAATTTAGCAAGGATCAAATATTTTACAAATTGGTTGGAGAGTAAGTTTATACTATGTTCATTAATAATGAAATTATTTTACTTATGATAGCTTTATTATTTTAAGTTTCATTTTAGAAGGGTGGATAGGGGGAAAGGAAATGGGGGGGGGGGGGTAATGAATTGAATATTACACCTCTGGGAAGCAAGTTAAAAATAAATAGATGTTGATGTAATTGTGATACATTATTAAGCCTATTTATTATGTTCACTATTAAAATGAATCGAATATCTATTTTTTTATTTCAGTTGGATCCAACTCTATATAGAGATAATAAGACTAGGCTTTTTGTGCATTTTTAGGTAAATTAATATCATATTTACTTTGTAAATTTTCATTTTGCTATCATGAAATTAATATTTTTTTTTAGTTAGTTATTTACGTCAATTGAGAAGAGTTCATGTTTACTAGGCTGAAAATAAACACTGTTTCAATGTATTATGTCCGGGATTTATCATAGTAAACAATGTGATACCTATTGATATGGCGTTCGATAAGATTTCAACACGTGGAGGAAAGACATGGGAGTTCGCAATGTTCATCGAACGGGTACATTTTCTTTATCTAATTTGTTTTCAAGTTTTTGAAGCTATAAATACTAATTTAGGCGTTTTTGCTAATCAATAAAAAGATTTAGCCAATGGAAATTGGTGAATTATAATTGACGAAGACTATGATCAAATTGGTTTTTGGCCTCAAAAGATCTTCACTGAATTGACAAGCTTTGCTAATAACATTGAGTGGTGGGGCGTCACATATAGCCTACCAGGTGTGCCTAAACCTCCAATGGGCTCAAGTTTTTTTCCTGTTGGGAATAGCGTTAGTGATGGTTATTGTAGGGCACTTACCGTTTAAATAATAAAGGTGCCACAATAAACGTCGACAAAACAACGATATATGTTGACGATACTAATTTGTATCAAGTTTTGGATTTGTGCATTTTTTGGGGGACCAGGAGATAGTCATCAACTCTAAATGTAATGATATTTATTTTCTATGTCAAAAAAATATGAAGTATATTTTTTGAGAAAATATCACTCAACTGTCACTAATTTTTATTATACATTGTATCCAAGTAGATTTATATGTATATGAGATATATAGACAAATTTTGCTTGCCTCCCTCCCATCTCGCTCGTCACTCTCCTATCTCCCTTGCGTATTTGGTATCTCAAATACATGTGTGAATCACACCAAATATATGTATCTAGTGTAAATCAGGTGTGATTCGCATGTATCTATGATACAAGACAAATCTCGCTCGCCTTCTTCCCATCTCGTCCGCTACTCTCCTATCTTGCTCGCGTATCTGGTATCCAAGATACATGTGAATCCACCAATATACATGTATCTAGTGTGATCACATGTATCTGGGATACATAGACAAATCTTGCTCACCCCCCTCATGTTCTCACTCTCCTCTCTCCCTATTGCAAAAAACATGTATATAGGTGTACATCCCTTACTTTTCTAATTACTTTTAATTTATTCTTCACCAGTCTCTTGCAGTTTAATGTACTTTAATAATGAAAGGGATAGTATAGCAAATGTTGCCATTTTTAAATCGTCATTTTGTGTAAAACTAATCATTAAGATTCTTTAATTATTTAGCCATTAGAGGAGTATATAAAACATTAATTTATGCGTTTAACGCGCTTTTATTTTGAGTTTATGGAGTAATTATAATGTCCTGTGGATCACATGACACTTAAGAAAAACAGGTCATATATTACTTTCAATAACTATGCATCTTGCATGAGTTAGGGAACAATTTTTTTTATATATAATCGTAGTGTTAGGATCAACTTGCACGCGTCTTGTCTAGTATTAAGAGATACATATCATCTCTTATTAGCAATAATTAGCGGATAACTTTATCTACAAAAATTATAATAAATGAGAAGAAATCACATTAACTAAAATATAAATCTGAGACCTCGTGACGAGAATGTATTTTGTTCTGTTAAACCATTTTAATGTAACAAATCATCATACTATATAAGTGGTGGTTCTCAACTACTACCAAACCAATCAAAAATTGCCACGTGGGGCTAATTAATATTTCTTTCTTTTATATAATATT
>JAJOOS010028501.1:0-21105 GCA_029582725.1 Solanum chiquidenum | reverse complement strand
GAATTACACATGCTAGGTCAGATATTTCAGTTATTCAGTTATACATGCCTTAGTTTATGAATGCATCATTATCAGATTAATTGTTGCATTCTCAGTTTTGCATGTTCAGTTTTGAGCTATCCAGTATTACATAAATTCAGTCATAATGTGTTAATCACTTAAATCTATTGGGAGTAGCATAATACCGAGTTGGACTAGGGCTCAGCATACCCATATTGTCCCAGAACTACGAGCCACGTAGGTGTAAGTCCTCTTTGTAGGCATCATTTAGTAATCAGGCCAGCATGCCTTTATACCTTTGGCCGGGTATATTGGGTCCTCTCGATGGGCGTATACGTTGGACTCCACATTTAGCTCATGTGGTTTTATTATCGGTTATTAGTAGCTCCCACAGTTCAGTTAGATTCTATTGCATTAACCATTTATCAGTATATTCAGTATTCAGTTTCAGCATATTATAAATTGGTCACTGCATTCAATTATCTCAGCATTCAGTATCTATATCATGTTCAGATTATATCATTGCTTATTTACTTTGTTCAGTTATATGTTATTTCAGCTTTACTCTATCATGCATGCTCAGTACCTTTCAAGTACTGACGCATACGTGCGCTACATCTTCTCGTGATGTAGGTTCAGGTTCTCAGCATCCAGATCACGCTTAGATCGGTTTTCGATCTCCAGTTTAGCAAAATCAGCGGTGAGTCCTCATTCTCCGAGGACAATAGTCATGAGTTTCTTTTCAGTATTTTTAGTCCTTTAGTTTCAGTTTTACTAGACTTAGCTGGGGCATGTCCCAGTATTTCTAGTCAGTTAGAGGTTATTTTTAGACATAGTTAGATTTAGCTTAGTATTGAGTTAATATCTTCTTTGTATTAAACTCATCAGTTATCATTTATCTCAGCTATAGTATATAGGTAGTCCCCATCTTTTCATTTTAATTATGATTTAGCTTCCACAACAGTTTATTATCTTTAGTATGCTCATGATCATACCAGCAGGGTTAGCTTGGGATCACTTGTGGTCCTATGTCCCATGTCCGTATCTCGGGGGTAGTCTCGGGGCGTGACAGATACCATAAAGAAAGAAGCAAGCAGCAGTATTCAAAGCAGTTGACTATGTAGTTGTTTGGGGAAGGAGGGTCAAGTGTGACCATGCCATTATTGATGTTATCCTAGATCGTCTTGAGGACATTGAGGATGTCTTCTAGTACATGATTAGGACTGAAAAGTTAAACAACATGAAGAAGTGGTTAGCCCTGCTGATTTCAGAGACACTCCCAAGTGGCTTGAGGTTGGTGTTGTTATTTAAAAGATGGACCTCAAAGTGGAAGCTCGGTATTGGTTTGGTTTCATCAGCAGTACGATCATGCATCCCAAAATGAGTCTATTTTGCGACATGCCAAAGCAGCCTATCTAGGTTGCATTATTGATAAAACTCAGCTAAATTTGGGAATGATCATTGCTTCAGAGATTCTCATGCGTGCAAAACAGCACCGAACCTCACTTCTCTTCCCGATATTAATCACCGAGCTGTGCAAATGGACTCGGGTACCTAGAGATGCAAAGAAGGATATGGAGGTGATTCCCACATCCTCCACGGATATCCGGATGATCGAAGCTGGATATCTTAAGGATCAGGTAGAGAAAATGCAAAAATTAACCCCGGTGGACATTTCCCCGGTTAAGGTCTCTGACTCTATACCTGTATAGGCATTTTTGCCTACTCCGTCCCCTGGGCCTTCAGGTACATCTATTGTCGTTGCTACTCCTTTTGATATTCAAGGTTCTTCTGCTGCTGCACAGCCTCCTAGACTTGTTGTTGTTGCTGTCTCCTGGGCTCCGATCACTCAGGCATCATTACTCCGGATGTGCCAGCTCGCCCAATCTGCTGATCATCGAGTTGCCAGACTAGAAACCTCCATTCCAGACATGATTCAGAATGCCCTGATTGATGTTGTGACACCACTGAGAGCTACCATTGATGCCTTCGAGGCTAGAATAGCGGTGTGTGAACATGACCAAGGAGCCACAATGGAGGTGATAACATTAAAAGTTGTTATTACTACTTTGAGGAGTGATGTGGATCAGTTGAAATCCACTGATATGTCAATGATCTTCGGGACGGTGGAGATCCCAGATATACCCAAAGTTGAGGAAGTTGTTGATCCCAAATCTGAGGCGAAGAGGGATGGGAAGATGCTAGAGATGGTTGAGGAAGATGCAGATGAGGGCCTCAATGAGACTGAGGAAGCCATGGTAGCTGCAGCTGAGCAGGCTTCATTGGCAGATACATATTTGGCGGTCTCTAGTAGAGCTGGCATTTCTGAGGTGACTTCGAGTACTGATGCCCAAATCCAGACCGATGCACCAGGCACTGATGCACAGACAGATGGAGCGACTACTTAGACAAGATCCCCTATTTAGCTCTCTCTCTGTCTTTCATTATTTTAAATTTTGGATAGTATTGAATTTTTTGCATTTGAGGACAAATACTTTTATTTGTGGTGGGGTGAGGCCCACCTTTATTTTGTGATTGATGTTTTATTTATATATTTGGGCTTTGTGCTAAATTTGTGTATTACTTCTTCTTGTGGATGTTTGAGCTTGTGGCTCCTTTTGCTTTAAATTGTAAGTGATTTTCACCCTTCTAAAAAAATTTGCCCACTCTTGTATGTACTAGAATGTGGCTGTTCTTTAGCAAATTTGAGTCTCGGTTTTGATCAATATCGATGACTCAAATAGTGCTCATAATCTAACGAATATGAATGTGCGGCTACAATGAGGCCAAGTGAAGTTACATAGACAATATGTGAACTCTTTGCATCTCGTTGTGACTAGACTATTATTGAATCGAGTCTCTTGTGATGAACATTGCACACTAGCGAAAGTGTGGAGTCTTGTTTGACTTTGGTGTCAATGCCTTGTGTGATGAGCTTACCGTAAATCATGCATGATGACACCTAGAATTTGCCTCGTTAGTCCGGTTGACTAAGTGATACAATTTCTTGAGATGATCTTAGGCAAATTTAAAGAGTGTGAACTTACTTGAAACTATACCTCTTTTATGGCTTACCTTGTGAGTGTGTGAACCTCTTTTGAGCACCCTTTGAGCCTAAACTATTTCTTGAAAGAAACTTGATAACTTTGTTACCTTTTATTGACCCATTACCCATAATCCTCATGATTTGTGGTCTGTTTGAATAGCCAACTTAGGCCAAAGTGTGGCGAAAAGAGAAGAAAAATCAAGTAAATTCAAAGAAGTACCTTATGCCAATGTTTTAAGAAAAATGGAACCCCTCCATATAAAAAAAAAGATTGAAAAAGAAAAAGAAAAAAAAAGTTGTGGAAATACAAAGAAAATGGGGTTCCCAATGACTTATGGAAGATGAATAAGAGGTGACTTTTGAGCTTGAATGAAATTGATAAAAAGAAGGAAAGAAGGTGTTTTTCACATCACATTTCTTGAGGATTTTTAGCCTATAAGCCTAAATGACCATACCATTACACTCAGCCCCATTACAAGCTTCGAAAAGACCTTTTTGATCATGAAAAAGCTGAAGCAAAAATCGATTGGAAAATAAGGGCAAATCTATGGGTGAAATCATGCATTGTGTTTATCTTTTTGAGTGTGAGTATTGATCTTGATTCCGGAACTTTAATTGATTTAACCATCGAGTGAATATGGAATCATTCTTTTTGTGAGGGCATTTGAATACCTTTGTTGAGCTTGAACTTGCAATTGAAGCAAGTATAGTGAGCTCGAGATTCTTTGGTGATGGTGAGTCACAACTTGAATCTTTGAGTGCACAATTGATCCTTGCAAAAGTAAGTTGAAACTTTTTGTGTGCATTCATGATTGAGTCTTGTGTAGCACTGTTTGAGACATCCTTTCTAAACTGCTGAACTTAAGTTTTACTTGAGGACAAGCAAAAGTTTAAGTTGGGGGTGTTGATGAGTCCACAATTTGGACTCATTTAGGGGTTTATTTTGATAGATTTAGTGTCCTCAAATGCATATTTTGTCTCAATAATTGATGTAAATCCTTAAGTTGCAGGTATTTGAGTTGAGAGACAAAGCATGGACGCTATCAAGCAAAAAAAAGGAACAAGGCGGCTGAAAGAACGAAGAAATGAAGGCCTGAGGGTCGCCTAATGCATTAGGCGAGTCGCCGAATGGCCTTAACCTTGCCAAAATTTCCAATGTGCTGAGCCTTGAAGGAAAAAATCAAGTTGGCGATGAAAGGGAGCAGTCAGTGCGTCGCTGAACAGTTCCGCGAAGCAACACCATATCACCCAATGATTCAAAATGTGAAGATACTGAAGGCAAAAGCTGAAAAGTGATGAACCAGATCAAAGGGCGAATCGTCGAGTTCATCGGCGATCCCGACTAACTACACCGCGTGGTCCTTCGCAACACAAATTTTTGAAAACTATAAATACCCATTTAAATCTGTAGCTTAGTATCAAGTTGTTGCGAATTATTACTGATTTTTAGAATATTTTCAGTTTTAGTTCTTAGAGTTTTTGGGAGACATTGTTCTTGAGCTTGAAGGTTTTGAAAGTTTTCAACTCCAAAAAATTGGAAGTGGGTCTTGAAGAATCTTCATCCTTGACGTGTTTAAAGACATTATTTATCATACCCATTTTATGGAAACACTTTTTGGTATCGATTTATATCTCTTTTTCATGTCTAGCTAAAACTCTAATTCTTGGGGTGTGATTTTGTGAATATGGGTTAAATTTACTATTGGGTATTGCTCATTGATAGTCTATTTGCTGTTTAAATGTGATTTCATTTAGTAGTTGTGTTTGAACTTAATGGAATTGTAGTTGCAAATACGATTTCATCTTCGGATTTTTGGCTTGCTCGAGAGAGAGGTTTTAAAACCAAGACTACTAAATCAATAGCCAGTGGTTATTGGGTCGTTGTGGGTTCAGCTCGAGAGAGTGAATCCTAGACCTTCTCCCACACATCTAGCTTGAGAGAGTGAATGGGCTAAGGTGAAGGTTTTGCTTAATTGCTGCAACTCGGTGTTCAAGAGAAACCGAGTTGATTCGGGGTAAATTGTTTGAGAGAAAATTTACCCCCACTAAAGTCTAGCTTAGTTACAAATGTTCGGCGATTTACTATCAATAGCATTTACCCGATTGTTTATTTTATCCCATATTCCTATCACATCCCAAGAATCATGTCTCCCTATTTCGCATCTTTATGTTTTTGTTGTTTTTGTTTCTTAGTTGATTACAAACCCCCCATTGATAATTGACATTCGTGTCACCTTTAGATTTAGTATGTTTTTATTCGTTAATATTTATAGCTATGATTGATTAGAACTAAGTTTTACTTTTCTATTTAATTATCGATTACTAATTGCTCCCTTGGGACTCGACCCCAACCCATTCAGTTAGGTTATTTACTACACGCGATCGTTGACACTTGAATTGGAAGTTGTGTCTTTGATTACGTCAAACATCAATAACATGCACAACTTAATACACTGTATAATTAATGTTTGCATTAGTTATACATGACAACAAAAAGTGTACCAAACAAGGTACTACTAATACACACACCTAATGCACACATTATATTTCCTAATACACTCTACCAAACGACTCCTTAATATATTAGAAATTGTTCAACGATGCTCTCCTTCCACCTATTGGGTCATAAATGGCCTTAATGTATTAGAAATGGTTCAAAAATGCTTTTACTCCACCTAAGGGGTCTAAAATGTCGTAGGAGGACAAATTTGAACTATTTCTAATAGGTTAAGTACATTTTTTATCCAATATGTGGAAGGAGCGCATTTTTGAAACATTTATATACGTTAACGATATTTTTGACCCAATAGGTGAAAGAAGGGCATTTATGAATGATTTCTATTACGTTAAGGGCATGTTTGAACCTTTTCCCAAACAATTATAAATAATGATAAACATAAAAAAAAAAACTGCAATAATACAACTAGTACAATGACAAACACCAACCAATCTAAGTAAGACAACACTACACTACTACTAACCTTCTACCCTAATACATGTCATCCATAGTCCACACCCTCAGATCGGCTATCTAAGGTTATGTCCTCCATAACCTCAAGTTGTGTCATATACTTCCTTTTGACCTCTCCCCAATACTTCTTTGACCTATCTCTACCTCTTTTTTTACCCTCTATAACCAACCTCTCACAACTTTTTACTAGTGCGTCTACACAACTCCTCTTCACATGTGCATACTATCTCAGTCTCACTTTCCTCATCTTCTCCACCATATATACCATCGCATATCAAATATCTTCATTTATAATCCTATCACCCCTCCTATGACCACACATATACCTTAACATCCTCTTTTGCAATATGCATCTTATGTGCATAAGAGTTTTTGACTAGCCAATAATATAGCTCATACAAAATTGTTGGTCTAACCATCTCTCTCTATAGAACTTATGTTTGAGTTTCGATGATACCTTTTTATCATAGTAGACTTCACAAGTAAGCCTTCACCTCCTCCAAGCTACACCAATATGATGTGTTATATCATTGTTGATGTCTCTGCTCTCCTAAGTTATAGACCCAAGATACTTGAATCTATCTCTCTTGGGGATATTTTGTGTGTCGAGCCTCACTTTAACGCCTACATGATGTATTGCATTACTGAATTTTCACTTTACATACCCTGTATGGGTCATTCTCAACTTGAACGCTTTAGTTTCCAAAGTTTGTCTCCATACCTTTATCTTAGAATTAACTCCATTGTGTATCTTATTAATCATTACTATGTCATTTGCAGATAACACACACAAAGGCACCTCATCTGAAATGTCTCACATCAATTCATTTATCACTAAGGCAAATAGAAATGGACTAAGAGTTGATCCCTAGTGTAACCCCATCTCCATAGGAAAGTTCTCTGAGTGTCCTTCAACCATTCTTAATTGTGTTTGAGCTCCTTCGTACATATACCGTATCACCATAATGAAGGCCACCTATAGATCTTTTGCCTCTAGGCATCGCCACACGACTTCTCTTGGGACTTTGTCTTAGGCATTTCAAGACCAATGAACACCATATGTAAGCCCCTCTTTCGTTCTCTATATTTCTCTACCATTATCATTCTAAGATGTATGGCTTCTTTAGTTCATTTCCCTCAGATATCGAAACTGATTCTAAAAAATAGGTACACCCCTCCTTACCCTCATCTCTAGCACTCTTTGCTAAACCTTTATAATGTAGCTTAACAACTTAATCCCACTGTAGTTGTTGCAATTTTTGATATCGCCTTTATTATGTAAATAAAATCATTGTAATCCACCTTCATTCCTCAGGAATCTTAGTCGTCTTAAAATGACATTGAACAAGCTACTCAACCACTCAAACCCGCTCTATACATGCTCTTCCAAAACTCAATCAGGATCTTACCTAGTTAGTCCTTCATTTTTACCTTGCTCATTTTAATAATAACACGTTTTACCTCCTCAATATTACTACACCTATAGTACCCAAAATATCGATGTCACTCAGTGCGATCTAATTTACCCAGCACAATGTCTCTATCCTTCTTTTTTGTTTGATAGTTTTTGGAAATTTGCTTGCCATCTTTTCATAATGTGGGTCTCCTCCGCCTTAATCATTGATGCACTTCACTTGACACAACTCTCATGCCTTTATTTGTCTCCTTTACAAGACTACTCAACTTATTAGCTCTGCCCTTTTCCCATGATAACGTTCAACTACACACTTATAATTCGATATGTAGATGATTTATGCAATATAAATCCAACAAGGAGATGGGGTCGATCCCTGAATGAAATTAATTCAGCATATTATGTATTCTATTTCACTATAGATTGGTGTGTTGATTCAATTTATACATATAAGAAAACTAGGGGGTGAGTAACGATTGGATTCCAATATTTGAACGCTTAGTACGTTGGAATAATTTCTTGAATGCAGAGTACAAAAGAAGGGATGCTCACAAGTAATTTGGGACTCATAGGAGTGTGCTGGCATGGATGGTAATTGTACAAATTGGATATTAGTAATTGCGAACATTGTTTAGTTCTTAATGGTTAAGCTAAATTTAAAGTAATGACTATACTATTTATCAATCAGCAATCATAAACCATTTTGGCTTCGTCAAACCCCAGCATGTATAACATTTGAAATCAATCTAAGACATTAATTTGGCCAAACTATTTCAAGTTTCAGTTGTCAAACGAATGAATTCGAGACATTATCAACTATATCTTCCACTCTAATGATCTTTCACAAAGAACATTACAAAATAAAGTAAATAAGAGTACGCAAACTCAAATTATATGTTGAATTACAAAGAGATAATTGAACCCATAGAAAATCAACACTAAATTAAGCAATTAATGAACACCCAAATGTAAATTATTCATCAATTACAGTTGCACACCCCTATAAATAGAGAGATTAGCTACTCATAACCAAAGGTAAAAGAAAATTACCAAAGTTTTCACTCATAGAAACTAAATGATTAAAAAATCTTCAAAAACCAATCCTAAGAATCTTCAAGTTCAAGAAGCTTCTCATAATCCTCAAGTACAAGTTATTTCTCTCAATAGAATGGTTCTACAGTACAAGGTGAAAAGTTATATTCTCTCTTTAAAAGGCTATTTATACTCTATTTTTTAAAATCTTTACAAAATTGCCCTTTTGGGCTGTTAGGCAAGCTCGATTGTGATCGCCGAAGTAATTGGTGATGTGTCAATTCTCCAATTCTATCGTTGAATCAGCTTCTCAAAGTTTTTTTTTCCTTCAGGCGCCAATGACTTTTGACACTCAATGAGATTGCCAAGTAGCTTCGGTGATGTGCTGAAGTCTCTTTTGATCACCAACCTGAAATGAACTCTTGGGGTCTGAGAACTGTCTTCTTCGGTGGGCTCAACTCCCTTTGGAAATGCACTGAAGTGCCTTTGGCAAGCAGCAGCTTCGCCCTTTTCCCTATTTTTCCATGTTTTTGGCTTCTTTTTGGTTTCTTTTGTCCTCGTGTTATCCTCAAGGTTTCATAGCTGAAATTTAAAAACATTTTCATGAGTAAATGACATAAATAGATATTGAGGATATACTTTGATGAACTTAAAGCCTAGAATGAGTCCAGAATTTTGACTCATCATCCCCTAGTTTAATATATACAGTTTATCAAAAGTTTACATCTTAGTTATTGTAACTGCTAACTCAGCCTCTATCCTTGAGGCCTTATAAATTTCTCTGTTTATACGGTTCTCATCCTCATACGTGCACTACTTGCATACACAACCTTCTTTTATTTCACTTTGCCTTGAACTTTTCTAATCCACCACCAATCCCCTCAACATCCACAAAAGTTACTCTTCAACACCCCTAGTACCTCTTTAGTTGCTTTCCTAATGCAACTAGCTATCTTATCCCACATGTTCTCTTCATCCCTACTACTCCTCCAAACCCCTATCACCATTAACTTATCCCTAATTATGTTATGACAAAATTTTACATGCAAGTGTACGTGGTTTATGAAGTAGTAAAGTGACTCTTACGAGCTGGATTATCGAACCCAAAGGAGTTTTGGCTAGCAAATATTTAGTTTACTTTTAACTATATTTATGTGCAAGTGTGAAAAAAGTGTTTTAGTAGTGATTGTAACTTAAAGATAGCAATTGAAAAATAAGTAAGGCTAAGTAACGATGAATTTAGTTCAAACTAGAGATATGATCAATATTTAAGAAATTCTAGGGCTGCAACTATCATCAAAGTCATGCAGAGTGTTTGCAACCTTAGATTTCACTTGGTTATCGAGTTATTGACTTATGAAGTAGAAATATGGTTATGGTCTTTCAAGATTCTAACCATCTACTAAAATTATACACCTAACTACATCATTGAGCTAGGATAAGTCAACCAATTTCGGAGCATTACGTTATCTTCGCATTTACGAGCCAAGTAAGGCGAACTAGATATATCCCTATCTTATATGCAAATCAATCCTTTGTTTTAGCAAAGAACGATCTCACTTCTTATGTTTTGTGTTCTATCTCTAAATTCCTCTCTCGAATTCTATTTGAGACAAGAGTTGTATTTCTATGGTGATCAAGCATAAAAAAGCACAAGAATAAATCATATGATAACCAAACTTCATTTAAAGTTTTATAACTCCACAATCAATTGTATCCACAATTGATTTTTGAGCTTGGAAAACCCCTTGGAGGAAATTTTGAAGAGATTCTTGCTAAATCATTTGGGTAAGCTTTTGTGACCCTAAAACTTCATTTTCCATTAATCATTTATAGATTTTAACATCAAAACTTGGGATTTTGATTGGAAAATAACAATGTTATTCAAGAACTTGAGTTCTAAACTAGAATGGTTACTGCGAACTGATTTTAAGTCCTTTTTCGAGATGGTTTCAACCAATGAGTTCCAAATGCCTTGGGTAATGTTTTCAAGTAAATATTTTTAAATTCAACCTTATTTTTAGAATTTGGTTTTTGAGTTGATTGACCCATTTTTCAAAGACTATGATATGGGTATTGTTATTTCCTTAATCTTATTATGATTACTTGATTGAATTAGATTTTATGACTTTGGACATTATTCGGAATGGGAAGACTCATGTCTTGGATTGACTATTTGATTGAATTGAGACAAGTGGTCTCATAAATCTTGTAAATCTAGTAGAATCACATATTTTCCTTCATTGTGTGTGTTGTGGAGTAATTGGGAAGAGGTGATGGATTCATTATTCCACTTGATTAACCTTAATGAATAAAAATGGGATTATTGAAAATACAACATGATGATAATAATGCTTGTGATTTGCCTGGTTGTGAGCCCTATTTGATTGATTAATGAAATGCTTTTATTGAATTAATGTGGGATTAAATTGTTTGAATTATTATCTCTTCTTTATGGTGTAAAATTATTTAATTGCGTTGATGTTATTGTGCACCATGATGAGACATGTGATTTAAATCTGAAGGAAAATGGTTCCGGCTAGTGATAATATGCAGAAGGAAAATGGTTTCGGTAAGTAATGTGATATAAAGCTGAAGGGAAATGGTTTCGGCTAGTGATGATGTGTCAAAAGGGAAATGGTTCCTGCAGGTAATGTAAAATAAAGCCGAAGAGAAATGGTTCTAACTAGTGATATGATATAAATCTGAAGGTAAATGTTTTCAGCTAGTGATATGATATAAAGCCGAAAGGAAATGGTTCTGGCAAGTGATATGATATAAAGTTGAAGGGAAATGGTTCCAGCTAGTAATATTTTTCCAAAGGGAAATGGTTCTGGCAAGAGTCGACTATTCTGACTTGATGCATTTTGATACTTGTGATTGACCTACTTGTTACTTGTGATTGATCTACTTGTTACTTATGATTGACATACTTGATATGTGTTGATTATTGAATTGACACTATTGAACTGTGTGGTTTAACCTGGTGAACTATGTATTGTGAAACTTTTAGGTTAGACTGATTTCTATGTAGGTTGTAGTTTGAGGAGGTTCGATTGGAATGGAAGGAATACTCAATTTATAGCTAATTTGCCTTGTTTATTTGGTTACTTGGTGAGTACTATGTTGTTTGGTACTCACTCCTTGCTTTTATACTTGTGTAGGTTTCGAGCCCGATATCATGTCATTTATCTTCTTTTTCTCCTATTTCTGAGGCTTCTCGAAAGACTGTTGAAAGGTAGCTACTTGTCATTCCAGTGGGCCCTCTTATTCCTTATTTTATGCTTTATTCTATTTGAGCAACAAATACATTGCAACTTGTAATTATCTTTTATTTTGTACTTTATGTATTAGTGGCTTGTAAACTTGAAAATCAGGTTTTGGGGTTATTATAGAGTAAATAAATTTTCTATTTAATCTTGATCTTGCTTTACTTTCCGCATTTCTTTCGTTTTATTTGGTCGAAGTTGATTTTTCTTGGTGGGAATAGATGAGTGTCATCATGTCCATTATTGAGTCGTGACAAATGGTATCAGAGTCAGGCTCATAGGTCTCACGTGTGTACAAGTCAAGTCTAAGTAAAGTTTTGAAAAGTGGTAGAGACACGTCTTTATTTATCTTTGAGATGCTATGAAGATTGTTAGGAAACTTTATTTGGTTCATTCTTTCTTATCATGCGTGGATACCTTCACTAGTGTTGAGTCACCGCATGTTGTTTAGGTATATGCCAAGGACCAGAGCTTCTGTTTCTAGTGATAGAGGGGAGGCAGTCCACGAGGCAATTGTTGAGGCTCAATCTAAGGATTGAGGTAGGGCTCAAGCTAGAGGCCATGCTTGTGGAGTAGCACCTACTAGAGATCGTGCCCATGGAGTGGAACCAGCTAGAGGCAGAGCTAGATAGGTTTCTCCTAAGCCACAAGTTGAGGTTGTTGAGGAACAAGTTCCTCTAGAGTTTGGAGTTCCTTTGTTTCAAGAGACTTTGTTAAGGAAGTTGGGTGTACTAGGGGTGGTGCGACATGTATGCCACAAGGTTCTCTGATGAGGATAGGGTCACAGACCCTAGTTCAGCAGCATGTTCTAGGTATTCATGATCATGTGGTTCAGCCACTAGTTGTTCTTGTATCGACTATTATTACACAGGTTGCTCCTGAGGTTATCTTGATAGCGACTAATTAGTAGTGCTATGAGAGGGTTTTGAAGATAAAACCACCCTAGTTTCAGGGTGGTAAGAGCGAGGATGCCTATGAGTTCTTGACTTTGTTCCATAAAATGCTTGAGGCAGTGGGTATGGTGGATACTCATGTTTTTTTTATTTCTCTTCAGCTTTATGGACCCACCAGAGATTGGTGGAGGACTTATGTGAGGTCTAGACCAGTTGGATCTCCTCCGACAGAGTGGGATACGTTCTCCAGTGCTTTCTAAAACTGTTTCATCCCTTAGAGAGTGAGAGATGAGATTCGATTGAAGTTTGAGAGATTGACTCAGGGCAGTTTGTATGTAATTGAGTATGAGACTCATTTTTGTGAGCTATCCAGGAACACCATGACTTTGGTTCCGGATGAGGAAGAAATAAGGTTGTATGTACTCAGAGCAACCAAAGAAGGGGATTCCTTTCAGTCCATTGTGAGTACCGCCTAAGAGGTGTAGCTGATAGTTTGGGAGGATTTTAAGTACCCCTAAAGGGACTAATTTTCTGGTCAATTTTCTGGTGCCTCATCTGGAGGAAAGGGTTCACATAGAGGTAGAATTTTCTTTAGATGTCGGGGACATGTTCATGAATCTTTTCCAGCAACTGAGAGTGGGTAGGCATATCAAGGATCATGTGGTTCTTGCCAAGGTGGCCATGGTAGATCATGTGGCTCGCAACTGCAGTTATAAATGTCGAGGTCTTATAATGGGTATGGGATCTAGGTCATCTAGTTCGCCAGAGTCCTTTGCAAACTCCCTCAGGATCCCAACGTACACATTTAGCTTATCTAGCTATAAATGCAACACCTCCATCCAATGTTCAAGGCAGAGGTCAATTCGATAGAGGCGGTAAGGCTTCTAGTAAGGGTGATACAACTCTACAAAGCAGAGGTCGAGGTTCTACTTAGACTAGTGGTGGTCAAGAGGGATAGTGTTATGCTTTTTTGGAGAGGCTTGAGGTCAATTTTCCGGATGTTGTGATTACATGTATCATTCCAGTTTGACATTGATATGCGTCTATTTATTTTATTTGGTGTCTACTTTCTCGTATGTAGACCTATTTTTCTACTAGATTTGATATGATGTATGATAGAATTCATGTGTGTATTTATGTTTCTACACCAGTGGGTGAGTCTTTAGTGGTGGATCAAGTGTATTGATAATCTCTTGTTTCTTTGGCAGGATATGATACTTGGGTAGACTTGATCATTTTGGGGATGGGTGACTTTGATATCATCTTGGGTGTGGATTGGCTCTTTCCGCCTCATGCTATTCTTGATTGTTATGTTAAGACTGTGACCTTAGCGATGCCGGGTGTCCCAAGAGTTGAGTGGACGTGTGATAGTTGTTATCCTAGCAAAAGTATTTCCTTCAATTGAGCTCAGAGATTGGTTAATAGAGGGTATTTTTCCTACTTGACATTTATTTGGGATATTAGTATTGAGCCACCTCTCATGGATTTTGTGGTTTGAGAGTTTGTAGATGTCTTTCCTACGGATCTTCCATGTGTTCCTTCGGATAGGGATATTGATTTTGCACTTGGAGCAAGCACCAAGCCCATTTCTATTTATCCTTATTGCATGGCTCCAACAGAGGTGAAGGAATTGAAGGATCAGTTGGAAGATTTTTTTATTAAAGGGTTCATTCTCCCTAGTGTTTCTCTATGGGGCGCTCCTACGTTGTTTGTGAATTGTAAGGATGGAACCATGAGAATGTGTATTGATTATCGATAGTTGAACAAAGTGACAGTAAAGAACAAGTATCCTCTTCCTCGTATTGATGACTTATTTTATCAGGTCCAGGGGCATCATTGTTTTCTAAGATTGATTTGAGGTCTGGTTATCATCAACTGAAGATTAGGGCATCGAATATCCTTAAGACTACTTTCAGGACTCATTATGGTCTCTATGAGTTTCTTGTGATGTCTTTCAATTGGAGTAACACCCCTGCAACGTTCATGTAGTTGATGAATGGGTGTTTCGATCGTATTTGGATTTTTTGGGATAGTGTTCATTGATGACATCTTGGTGTACTCCAAGATTGAGGAGGATCGTGATTGGCACTTGAGGACTATGCTCCAGATATTGAGAGAAGAGAAGTTATATGACAAGTTCTCAAAGTGTGAGTTTTGTCTTGATTCCATTGCATTTATAGGACATATGGTGTCAAAAGAGGGTAATCAGGTAGATCTAGATAATATTGAGGCAGTTAAAGATTAGACCAGGCCTACTTCAGTTACTGAGATTTGGAGCTTTAAAGGACTTGCAAGATATTATAAACAATTTGTGCAAAGCTTTTCTACTATTGCATCTACCTTAACCAGATTGGCTGGCCAAGGCGTGAGGTTTCAGTGGTCTGATAAGTGTGAGGAGAGCTTCCAAAAGCTCAATACCTTGTTGACTTTGACCCATGTTTTGACTTTACCCGAGGAGAGTGTAGACTTCACCGTTTATAATGATGTTTTTGGGTTGGATTAGGTGGTGTTCTGATGTATGAAAGTAAGGTGTTTGCATATGCTTCTAGACAGTAGATACCCATGAGAAGATCTACCCTACTCATGATTTAGAGTAGGCAGCGACAGTGTTTGTGCTTAAGCTATTGCGGCATTATCTGTATGGGGTGAATTGTGAGGTCTTCACAGATCATTGGAGTCTTCAGCACATCTTCAGTTAGAGGGATCTGAACTTGAGACAGTGCAGATGACTTGAGTTACTGAAGATGACATCATCATCTCGTATCATTTGGGGAAGGCCAATGTGGTGGCCAATTCTTTTAGTAGAAAGACTTCTAGTATGGGAAGTATTTCCACTATAAGCATGGAGGAGAGGCAATTGGCTAGAGATGTGTAGAGGTTAGCCAATAGGTTTGTCCTGTTACAAATTTCTAAAGAAAGTGGGAGGGGAGGGTTTAATTGCTTTCATAGAGACCTAGTCTTCCTTAGTTGAGCAGATTCATGAGTGTCAGTTTAAGATGAGAAGTTGTGTCTCATTGGGGACAAGGTGATGAGAAGGGGAGCCAAGGAAGTTGTCCTTGATTTTGATAGTGTCTTAATGATTGGAGGTCGGATCTGTCTGCCCAAGATGGGTGAATTAATTAGATTGATTCTTGAGGAGGCCCATTGTTCTTGATATTCCATCCATTTGGCGGCGGTGAAGATATATCATGATATGAGTCTGCATTACTGGTTGTATAACATAAAGAGAGATTTTGCAAATTTTGTTTCTAGGTGCTTGACTTGCTAACAAGTCAAATGTGAGCACCAGCGTCTTGGAGGTATATCTCAGAGGATGTCTATTCCTACTTAAAAGTGGAAACACATTACTACGGACTTTGTTGTAGGTCTACCTCCCACTCTGGATGGTTATGATTCTATTTGGGTGGTTGTTTATAGGTTGACCAAGTCTGCTCATTTCATTCCAGTTCGGGTGAAGTATATGACAGAGAAGTTGGCTCAGCTTTATATCAGTCAGATTGTGTAACTATATGAAGTCCCTAGTTCTATTATCTATGTTCAAGGTTCTTTGTTCACTTCCCATTTTCTGGAAGGCCTTACAACATGATTTGGGTACTAGATTAGATATGAGTACAAATTTCTACCCTCAGACAGATGGTCAGTCTGAGTGGACGATTTAGGTGCTGGAGGAAAGACTCTGAGCTTGTGTGATTGATATCGTTGCTAGAGGGGATTAACATTTGCCTTTAGCCGAGTTTGCCTACAACAACAGTTATCATTCCACTCTCCAAATGGCCCAATTTGAGGTGTAGACGTTGTAGATATTTTATTGGTTGGTTCGATTCGGCTGAGATGGACTCTTTAGATACAGATAGCCCAGAGTCAACACAAGAGTTATGCATATGGAGAGAGTCTGAGCCCTAAAGTTTATGGAGGGTGATCCTGTTTGGATCTGAGTATCAACCATAAAAGGTGTGATGAGGTTTGGAAACAAGGACAAACTTAGCCCTAGATTCATTGGACCTTTTGAGATTTTGAGCCGAGTGGGAGAGGTGACCTATAAGTTGTCCTTGCTGCCTAGCTTGTCAGTTGTGCATCATGTGTTTCATGTCTCCATGCTTTAGAATTACGTATTGAGTGAGTTTCATGTACTTTCTCTTGATTAAGTTGTTTTGGGCCCGAACTTGTTTTTCGAGGAGGAGACTATATCCATCTTGGATATGCAGGTTTGAAAGCTTAGGACCAAGGAGATTACTTCAGTGAAGGTGCAATGGAAGCAACATTCAATTAGTGAGGCAACTTGGGAGACATAGTCAGATATGCGTGCCAGATATCCTCAGCTTTTCGAGGCTTCAGGTGCTTTCTTTTGCTTTATTTTCGAGGATGAAAATGGGTTTTAGTGGTGGATAATGTAATGACCCAATTGATCATTTTTTGAGACTTTCATAAAAACTAATGTTTCACCCCTCCGGTATTGACCCTGAGTTATTTCTAATCAGTCGGTGAAGTTTATTTGGTAATTTTGAATTATTCATTTAGCTATGATTATTTAGTTGGTGGATTTATTAAATCAAGAAAAAAATTAGTTAATTATAAATGGTCCAAGTCTGAAATTTATTTAATACCCTATATCACTTGGTTCATATGAATTAAAATAAGTTAGTGGAGTTTGTCCCTTTTATACATAATTATTAAAAAAAAAAGAGCAGTTCTCACCTACGTTGCGGACGAATGTGAGAGAATCATACTTCAGATCAGGTAAAGGACCAACTAGTATCTAGTGTTAACTTTCTATAGATAACTATATGGATAGATGGAAAATCCTTTTATTACTATATTAATTAGATTGCAAAGAAAGAAAAAATGGATATTAGCAAAGTTGGGGTTAAATGTTGTTGCTTCAACGTTCTGTTGGGGGAGCAGATAAGGTCTGCAATTATTGACAATCATGGTCAAATGATTGAGTCAACAGATAGAAAAAAAAACAATAATGTATAGGAATATAAGATGGTCTTAGGTTTAATAATCTTATTTACTTGCGGATTGATATTACAAATTCCTTAAAATGGCTTTGATATTGGAATTTTGGTTATGCTATTATATTATGATTCAAGTTTGATATATGGAGGTATGTAATTAAATATTAGGTATATTGTAGTTTATAAATTCTATTAGACTTATGAAATTTAAAGAAAATTGGAACCTAACCTTAGGTGTGAAATTTGAAAAATATGAGAGTTGACATGTTAATTGGCATCAAGATGAAGAACTTGATTAAAGATTTGGGTTAGTTTTTGGATCTAAACTAGACGTATAGTAATATGGATGTCTACGGACTTGCTTGCTTACTAATAGTGTACATTTGAATAGGCTACATTGATTTGGAAGCCCAACAAAAGGGGAAATCTCAAGTCCCTGAGTGATTTCTTGATCATTTGAGGCAAGTGAACTTCTCGACCCTTGTTAAGTGTATAGAATCGTGTATTTTCTTGTTGTATGTGTTGGGGAGTAATGAGACTTGATGATGAATTTACTTGTTCATATTGAATGATCCGAATGATGAAAAAGGGGTAGTAAAATGCAACTTAATTTATATATCGATGTCTGATGTGCTGAGAATAATTTGAAGGATTTATTGATTCCTTGTTGATGTTGTATCACGATTGTGTTGTTGTGAATTGTGCATTGATATAAAAATGATCATCTTCTCATTATTTGTGTGAACATGTCTATTTGCATTGGTTCTGAGACACGGTTGTAACAAGTGTTGTGTGAACTGAGGAAGAATAAGGAATTAAAAATGATGTATCATAATGATGTATCATTTCGAGGGACATGTTGCATGCCTCAAAAAATATTATGATTCGAGGGACGTGTTGCACACCATGAAAGATTTTATTATTGAGGGTCGTGTCGCACGCCGCGATGAGTGCATGGACTGATAAGTCCCCCGTGGATCCTGGACTGAGAGACAGTGGGTAAGTATCAATAGGCCAGATATGCATCACTACACTTGACATTGCATTTCATTGCATTACACATCTTTATCATTTGTGAACTTGTGAGTACTTTTTCGTGAAACTTGTGATTGATGAACTTGATCTTGTGTGTTGTTGATCTGTAATTGTTGAAGTGATGTTGTTGAACTATGTGTTATGTAAATTGAGAATTGTTATGTTGAGTTGGTTGTATGCATGTTGTAGTTTTGAAGGTGCGGTTGAAGTGTAAGGAGCACCAGTATTATATATTCTTTGTTTTGTGTTTAGGAGTTTGATTGTTGCTTACCGTGTTATTTAATGCTCACGCATTGCTCTACATTTGTGTAGGTTATGAACCCAGATCTTCATGATACTCTCTCTTCTCTTCTTGTCTGAGGCATCCAGTGGAGATTTGTGAGGTAGGTGTTTGTCATTTCAGCGGACCATTTACTCCTATTTATGATCTTGTTCTACTTTAGAGACAATGTCATTTGAGACTTATATTTTTCTTTCAAATGTATTGCAATATATTAGTGACTTGTGCATGTGACAATCATATTTTGGGGGTTAAACTAAGTTGAATTCGTTATTTGCTTTATTATTTTGGTGCTAAACTTTCATTCTTATTTTACTTCTGCATTTTATCGTTATATCTAATTTTAGGCTGACTTGTTTTGGTGGGCTAAGAGGAGTGTCATCACATCCATTTTTTGATTGTCACAATTGTTCCTTTGCCCGATACATAGCGAATGATATGTATCAGAAATATAACTATAAACTAGATTCATGCATATTTACGTTTGAAATAATTGGGGTTATGTATCAACAATAACTTTGTACCAGATACATTGTATACAAATAAAGTTGCAATGTATCTGATAGATGTGGAGTGATGTATCCAGATGTTAAGAGGGAGAAGGAAAATGATTTTTTGTAATTAATTCAAATGGTAGTGATTTAATTTAATAGATCAAATTCTTAGATAAAAATAGGCACACACTACAACATTCTCTCCCCCTTCCCCTTCCTTTTCGTATTCCTATTTTTTTTTATTTTTTTTTATCATATTCCTATTTATCTTCTTATCTTTATAAAAAAAAATTGTCGAAGAATCAAGCACAATATTGTTGTATTGAACGACCTGTCGAGACCTACTGTCGAAGAATCAAGCACAATATTGTGAAGATATTATCATAATTCACAAACATTGAATATCCTAGTCATCTTAGTAACGTAGTCCTATATTTTTATAATATATGCTCTCATTACTCATATACGCGGAACTTCAAATTTCGTATGTTAAAATATGAATATGAATATTTAAAAGTCTATTCAACAGGGAAAAAAAACAAGTGAAATTAGAGTTTTGGAACTTTAAAAGAGTAGAAAAAGAATCACATGAGATATACATTTATTTCAATTTATGCGACATTTTTTTTAATTAGCTTTAACAAGAATGTTATTTTTTGTAATTGAAAAAATTGAACTATAAAATTACTTGTTTATCTTATAATTTTTAATCATACAAATAATAAAAAAAATTATATCATAAATTTTAAAAGTTATCATTTTAAAAAGATTTAAATCAAATAAAAAAGTACTCCCTTAAATTAAGACTAAGAAAATAATATTATCTCTGTCCCTAATTATTTGTCAACTTTTAAATTGACACACATATAAAGAAAACAATTAATGACATAGTGAGTTACCATTTTACCTCTATTAATTATGAAGTGGATGAAAAATTTTACATTTTTCAAAGTAATTAGTCATTTAATTGAGGATATAATAGGTAAAAAAAATTATCCTTTCTTGATTTATCAAAATGAATAAGTAATTAAAGATAGAAGAATGCTAAATGGCCAGAAAAAATTGGCCAGAATTTGGCCAGAAAAGCAAAAAGACTACAACATCCTTATTTCAATTTTTGCATTTATTCCATCATACTTTTCCCTCCAAAACAAAAGTAACTTTTTTCTATTTCCCAAACTCCTTGAACTACTAAAATACTAACTTTTTGGCTACCAAGGGAATTAAAAGTATTTTTGTGTATATTTATGTGTGTATAGTTCATTCTATTTATTTTTAAAAAAAATATTGTTCAGTTAATTAAAAAAATTGTAGTTTCATTTTTATACATTAATATTTTAATTTCGTTTTTATACATTAATAATGTTTTCATTACTATACCATACAAATTATGTTCTACATACATACATATATATATATATATATATATATATATGGAAAAATCCTTTTGGCCAGAAAAGTTTGGCCATAATTTGGCCAGAATGGTAAAAGGATATGTTCACACTATAAACTAGTTTTTTTTTGGACATTTTTGCCCTTTAACTTAAATATTGAATGTATTCTTCAATTATGTTTTCAATACATTGAAAATGATGAATGAAATTAATTATTGATGATTTATAGTTAAACATAGGAAAGGAACCACAAAATTCACCAAAGAAAACATAAATCTCACCCACTCTTCTCACTTGAAATTTTTTAAGATCTAAACAA
>JAJOOS010028500.1:0-24605 GCA_029582725.1 Solanum chiquidenum | reverse complement strand
ACTGAATTGATGGTCTGTGGGTATTGGGTTGTCATGGGTTCAGCTCGAGAGAGTGAATCCTAAATCCTTTTCCACACATTCAGCTCGAGAGAGTGAATCCTAAATCCTTTTCCACACATTCAGCTCGAGAGAGTGAATCCTAAATCCTTTTCCACACATTCAGCTCGAGAGAGTGAATGGACTAACGCGTAGGCTATTCTTATTTGCTGCTTGTTGGTGTTCAAGAGAAACCAACTTGATTCAGGGTAAATTGTTCGAGAGAAAGTTTATCCCCACTAAAGTCTAGCTTATTCACTGATTTACAGCTATTTACTAACAATTGCAATTACCCATTTTTCTACCTTAACCTATAATTCAATCACATCCCAAGAACCCGTCTCATTACTTATTAATTCGTGTTATTTGTTTTTGTTGTAGCTGATAGCTAAAACCAAAACCCTTTTATTTGACACTTGTGTCATCCCCTAATTTGAATTATGCTTTTATTTGTAAATATCTACTCCTATGATTAATTTGAACATATTCGTACTTTCCTATTGAATCTTAAACACGTACCACTCCCTGTGGGATTCGACCTCAACTCATTTAGTTGGGTTATATTACTAACTAACGATCGTTGACGCTTAGAATCGGATGAAGTGTCTTTGATAGCGTTATTAAATCAGGAGCCGACAGGAAGCATCGAAGTGTTCATGGACAATGAAGAAGCAATAGCTATATCTCACAATCATGTGTTTCATGGAAGAACTAAGCACTTCAAAATAAAGTTTTTCTTCTCGAGAAGAGTGCAAAAAGATGGAGATATAACTCTGGTCTATTGCAAGACGGAAGAACAATTGGCTGATATATTCACTAAGTCTTTACCAATCAGCAAGTTTGAGATTCTTAGATAGAGAATTGGAGTTTGCAGTTTTCAAAGCATGGAGGAGTGTTAGGAATTGACTTTTGAACTGCAGTTAATTTATTTTTACTGCTTTATATTAAATAAAACTTAGTCAATTAGTTGTTTGCCATCTATTCCTATTATTTAGAAGTTAGTTAGTGATTTAGGGAATCTCCTAATCGTGTGTTTAATGCTTTCTATTTCATTGTAGGTGTTATAAATGTAACCTACAGGCATCAATCCGCTCATATTCTTCTTACTTCTCTGCCTTCTAATATCTTGTATTTCTGATATTAACCAACAATATTGACTAGAAAGAGCATGATATTATGAGAAATTAAATTATGTCAGTAAGGGAAAGAAAAAAGGAGGAGAAAAGTAAAAATCAAGTCCTGAACTACAGAAGTTTAAGACATTTACATGCATTTATTAATTTTTCAAGCAAGAATCATTGATATATTAATACCATTAAAGACTATTATCTTAATTACCTTTACGTATTTCTTATATGATGGCAAATGCAGTATCCCACTTTCATAAATTTTTATCTAATGAATAAAATATAAATGATAAAATTAATATTGTTAATTTCAACATTTCCTATTTTATAACTCAACCTTTTAAATTTATAGAAGTTCTATAATAATGATAAGGGACAGACGTGCAACGCATGTCCCCAGACACTAGTATATATATAAGGAGAGAATTGCAAACCTTGTCCCGTCTCTTGCTGGATCAACAAATAGGCAATCTCGAGTAGGTCTGCCAGGCAATTGAGCGCGAAGTACTGATCCATCAGGAAGGATAAGCTTCTTCAGAAGCTCAAAGTTGTGATTTCCGGGTTTGTCACTGAAATGACATAAAAAGAGACAAGGTTAGGTAACAGTTCCAAGTTAAAATAAGAAAGAGGAAGAACCAGATGCGAGGACAAAAATTACCTCACATAAATTGGTGATCCTCCAACTGCTCTAGCTGCAGCATGATATTCTGCAGTAGGGTGAAGACTCTGCAATAAACATCTCAGTTATTAAATTACCTCATTTTACATCTAATGCATTCATTACTGACTGACTATCAGATGCAAACATCACGCACCAACATTGAATCGTCAAACACAAGTATAAATAAAGGTAAATTAGATGTCAGACACTAACATGGAACATGTCCCAATCTGGTTGCATGAATTCTCCCAAGAACAATGAGTTGTAGCAAACAGAAGATATATGAATGGTGTGAGAAGCTGGATCACAAGGATAATAATCATCAGAAGCTCTAACTAGAGCGGTTTGCTTAGAACTGTAGAGCCCATCAGTGTTGTGATTCATGCAGGCAATGCATCCATTGTCAGGAAAGTTTTGAGCAATGGATGCTTCAAGGGCCTGGATATAGCTTCTCGTGATGGATACTCTACCACCATGGCCAGCACCAAGTGTTTCAATGATGTTCTGGACATCAACCTTGACTCCATCAACCCCACAGGATGCCAGATAGGCATGTAGTTCATTATAAAAGTTGAAGACCTTTTTTGGGTGCACTAAACCTAAGCCATGAACTGCAAGACTATCCATAACAATGTCAGGTTGGTTTCCCATCACACCAGGAGACTGAATGGGGTACGCCAATGCAGTGTCATAGTGCTCGAGCCCAGGACCAGCAGGGTGTACTCCACCCCAGTAACCAGCTAGGGCATGCCATACGTATACATACCTACATAGAAAATATAAACTTTAAAATGAGAAGTATCACTTCACTACCAGTAGATCCTTTGAGAAAAGGAGGAAAAGATTCAAGTGCTGAGACGTCCTTTAAATTCAACAGAAAACTAAGTAAAAAGGAATTGTGGTGTGTGCAATTTTTAGACATTTTATAAAATACAACGATCGGAAGTTGCAAACTTACTTGACACTATGTTGTTTCTTGGCTTCCTCCACTACATGCTTCAGGCCTTTTGTTTGGAACTTCTTGTTTTCTTTAATTCCTGTTAGCCTGTTGGCAAACCTACAAAACAAACATGGGAGATCATACATGCAATTTTATTTACTAGATCTGCAAATTATGGTAAAATAATTATTAAACATAGCAAGAAATCTCACTGTGCTCCTTCTTGTACTACACAATTAGTGTCCTTGGGTACTTCATTGCCAATCTGTTGCCAACCATCATCAATGATCAGGAAACGTGGGTGAAAACCACCCTTGGATAAGCTGTCATAAAGGCATTTAACATGAATTAGTTCAACCCGAAAGACATCTCCAAACAAAAACTGAGAAAGAGCCAAATTACCTGTTGAGGCCATCCTCGACACCCTCTGCTGTGACATCAGTGTAAAAGGCATCCCATGTGCACCACCCAAACCAATCAATAATTGAGGGCAACTACATGATATCGAACAGAGGATATTAACAGGCCCGCTTCAGATAATGGGACGACCAAGATTTCACAATAAATAAATAACTAAGGAAGCAACTATTTACCTTCTTCTTCTCTCTGTGATGAAAAGTTTGCAAGTGTTGCTCAACAGATCTGTTGAGAGAGGAGGGAACAAAACACATTATTTACACAGTCTAGAAAGACTTCTAGTTGGAGTCTTGCTAGTCGAGTACCAATGACATTATTCAACAACTACTTCACACTGCAAACATACTACAGTTATTTTGTGATTCAAATCAAAAAGATCTCAAGAAGTTGGAGCTTACTTCACAGCCTGTGTAATGACTTCAAAGGGATTGGTCCCAGCATTCATGTAGACAAGATAAAGCCCTTGGTTGGTTTTAACAGCATTATCTCCTGCAAAAATAACGCATACAAGACGTATTGGTTCTTTTACGGTTATACTACTTTCTTGCCTGCCATTGATGATCTACATGAGATTATTAGCAACTCAGTCAGCATTGACATTTCTTGCTCAATATAACATTTATAGCTATAGGTCCAGCCCAACAGGTTAATATAGCCTCAATTTTTGGAAATAGGGACTAGGACTTGCAGCTTATCCTTTAGGATTATTTGCACAGCTTTGTTCATAACAGATGAGAAAACAGTGCGTAAAACAAGAAATGACATTGTTGTATTGTACCCAGAGAGACCTCTAAAAGGCTAAACCAAAGACTTGGTCCACAGAGAGACGGCTTTGTCTCCCAGAACACCCACATAGCAGCGTACTTTTGCATGTAGCCTCAAAAGGTAAAGCAAAAATGGATGCAAGAAGTCTACTGAATTGAGATGAATGTATAGCATTTATCAATTTCCCGATTGCTAGAGCCTAGATGGAAACTCACCACTTTCAAGGCAAATCTCCATTTCGTTCATCTCATTGCCTTGAAGAACAGCACGAAACTGTCCCTCAAGTAGAGGGAGGAAGACCGTGTAAATAATTGGGGCATCGTCACGCTCACCCTCGGTGGTGTCTTTGCTCTCCACAAGCATGAACTGGGTCTCCAAAGGAATATCATTTCCACATGTCCCCATTCTCTGAGTCATCCACCACAGCTTGAAACGGAATAAACACATGAACCGAGTATCCCTGTAAAAATAGATAACAAAAAACTATTGATTTTTTATAAAAGGAGTAGCATTCTGATATGCTTATCACGTTTCACTCTTCTGCAACTCAATACCCTGTGATCTTCTGAAATATGATAAACGTGTGGTACTTCTGCATGCCATTGCTCAAGTCAACCTTCATCCTCTAAGGATGATGTAAGAAATTTAAACAATGAAGAAAGTACTTCACCACCAAAGATGGACTTCATGAGCGTAAGGTCACATTACATCGATCCTACCCATAATCAATTTGTCGTTCTCGTAATAAAGCAGTGGAATTAGTAGCACAATACCTTAACCCAATTAGCTTACAATTCACCAAATCAAAATCCATATATCAATATTATGATAAATTATAAAATTAGTTTAGCATGGTTATCGCGCAATAGTGAAAGAAGGCAATAGTGCAATAGTGCTTACTCTAAGACCCCAACAGGGAACAGATGCAAGCATTTGCTCTCTGAAGCAGTTGCTCCAATAAATGCACCAGTAAGAAGCCCCACCCCAGATCCAGGAGTCAAGATAATGTTGTCAGGGACACCCTTGAGTATGGTCTTGCCATGGACAATGAGGTTGCCATCATTGATGGAGATGTTAGGTGTCACTGTCATCTTCTTCCACGCGCGCAAGTAGGTGATGTTTGACAATTAACTGCAGAGGGAACTAAGAGTAACAAAAGCACACATTTAATCATCTCAATAGTCAAATTTGTGGGGAATGAAGTAAAGAATCTTCATGCATCTAATTAATAATAAGCCAAATACCCATAGAATCGTCAACTTATATGTACTGAATTACAGCCTCACACTTGAACAACAACGAAAAATAGTTAAGCTGATGATGAAATTAAAGGAGTATAATACATTTGAGACAGACATAAGTATTGTCTCAAGGAGTAGCTTATTTGGTCACCATAATCACATTAATTAGTCCAGCTAAGTCTACCGCATACATATTATATTGTTGTCCCCAAAGAGACGCGAGCGTGCTAAAAATAAATAAGTAGAAAGTTGAGTCACACAACTGCAGGTTGTATGAAAGTGGAAACGAAAAAAGAAGATTTTTGGGGTAATTTTCTGCTTCATTTCCATACTATGTATTTATACAAGTATATTAGTAAAACTACTTTCTTTCTTATATATAATTGGCTAGAGAATAACTAACTCAAATAGGAGTAAGGGAACTCCACAACTTGTGAATCTGAACAAGGAAAAGGGGGCAAATTTGAAAGGGAGTTTGTTGGGGGGCATTTACGTCAAAGTCAATCTCATAAATTGGTAATATAAGCAATCAACCAAAATTTAATGAGTGATCGAAAACACTTAAGTGTCAAAAAAATTGAACGAAAATTACCATAAAAATAAAAGCAACGAACAAGGAAGGAGCTAATTAGACCTTTGAAAGAAAACTCACCTTATTATTAATTAATTAAAAGAAGAAGAAACTTTGAAGCTCCTTTGAGGGAAGAAAGAAGGAAAGAAAACTAAAACAATGATTGCTATTTGCTTGTCAACTTCTGGTCATGTCAGGTTGAAAAATGATGACTCTCTTTGGATCTAAATACTCCCTTGCGTGGAATGATTTTTCCAGAACTATCTATCGCTAGATAACACGTACACTACTAACATGAATAATTTTTTATTTTCTCCGTCTCATTTTATGTGATAATTATAATTATTTCACGTGAAACTTTTCTTTTTCCTCTTTCTTGTTTTTCTTTTCATATAATTGTTTAGCAGCTTCCCTTTTACCTTTTGAATTTTGATTAATTGAGCCACTACTATTGTACTTTGGTATAAAAATATATCAATATATATAATAGGAGAAGTGAAAAGTACTATCTGTCAGCACCATAAAAAATAATTTTTTTATATAATTACAACTAATTAGATATCTTCAAATTATAAACCCACATTTGAAGTTTCTTTTAACAATTAAAAAAAAATTGAATTTTGAAAAAAAAAAATTGAATATTTTGAGTTTTATATTCGGTTAATAATAATAATAATAATAATAATAATAATATAATTTGCAACTCAGTTGTTTGGTTGTGAGTGCTCAAAAATATTTGCATTTTAGCTTTACTATATTTATTCCAACTTTAAATTCAATAAACCATGTTGAGGGATCCTTTTTAATAGCAGATAATATTTTCACTAAAATGTAGGCAACAAAGAACATGTTTTTTCAATATTCTAATCAGTTAGTTTTTTGAATTTAAAATCAGTTACAACTGTCCAAAAATCCTAAGCAGTTAGGGATCGTTTGGTTTGAATATGAATTATGATGGAATAAGTTATGTTGAGATAAGTTATGTTGAGATTAGTTATGATGGGATAAGTTGTCCTGTGATTATTTCTTATTGAGTGTTTGGTTTGTTGTATTCAAAATAATAAATATTGATAAATTTTAAGAACAAGTTGTTTGTTTACAAAATTACCCTTCACTTTATTTAAACTTTTTAAATTTTTCTTTGCTAACTTTATTTATTCATTTTTTAAAATAAAACTTTTATTTTATTTAACTTAAATATTTTTTTTATGTATTCCCATGATAAGTACCATGTGTATTTAAAAATATATTTTTTTTCTTATTTAGCTTAAAAATAGAACTTCCCTCTTAAGTTTATTAAAGAGAAGAAAATTTATGAGAAATCAAAATAAAATAAGCATAAGAATTAGTCAAATAAATTAATAAATAGAAATTATATTTATATAGTATATTTTTTTAATAGAAAAATATGTATAATTATCATAAAAATAAGGAGTAGTTAATATTATTATACATGGTATTAAAAAAATGTAAATATACATAAATGTGAAAAATGATGTATAAAAAGAATTTAAAGGGACATATTTGTCATTTACCTATTTTATTCCGGGATAAGTTATCCCGGGATTACTATACCACCCAATATGAGGGATAACTTATTCCGGCACTAATTCATAATCTTGGGATAAGTTATCACAAGCTTTGCAACCAAACAACGAAATAAAGGGTACTTAAAATTTATCCTGGGATTAACTCCCCTTATTTATCACAAAACTGAAGCACTACAATTCATTTTATACAACACTTAAATTACGAAAAAATGTCATAAATGGTACTTAAACTATTAGTGTTCGCAATGAAGTTTTGTAGCGCTGAAAATTAACTTCAATCAAAATAAATAAAAGAAAAATGTGATTTTGGTATTGATGAATTTGTGAGTACAATCATGTTATTCTCTTGATTCTTCTCTCCTAAACTTCTTCAAGATTCAAGGGTCTTCAGTAGCGTACTTCTCGAATCATTGGATGATGTAGACTTTCTTGAGATGTATTTGATCTTCAAGAATGTCGGGAAACACTTCGTCGTTTCAGGTCGATCTCCGGAAAGAACTGTGTTGACCACTCTTCAAAGAGAAATGTAGTTGGTGTTGTAGTTTTCTCCTGTCCTTGCAAAATGCTTGTTGAAGAGTTTTCTTCGAATTCCCCTTAGAATCTCATGTCTATCCTCTATTTATAGTTGTAGAGGGTGGACAAGGTTGCTTATGATTGGCCAAAGAATGTCATTTCGATACTTGGTGGATTGTGATTGGTTCTTGCATTTGACTGTGACTACCACCTCATCTGGACACGTGGCATCACCTTGTTGGGAGAAAGTATTTTTTCTCACATAGCCATCATAACAATGGTACGAAGTATGAGAACCTTTATATTAACAATGGAATACACCATGTCACGATCCAAAGTATATCCTAGGCATAACAGGATGTATAGAACCCAAAGAGGCCCTATATGGGCCACTTCACATACATCATGTAAGATAATAGAAACAACTATTTCAATGAAATAGTCTTATATCATAAAAGAGTTTAACAAAGTGGGGGGTGGGGGTGTAGGTAAGATTTTAATTTTTTTTACTTTAATAATTATCTGCACGCATGATTTTGTGTTTTGTTTTATTATTTTGCCATGTCAACTTTAGGGGGTAAATAAATTCATTTTTAAATAGTAAAGGTGTGTAATAGATTGTCATGATAGTTAAAGCGTGTAACTAACTTTTCGTGACAAGTTCAAGAGGGAATCTATGTCTTGTCCCTTCATTTGAGTCCAAACTCAAACCGTTTACACTACATTTAATACTTTGAGTAGGTTCAGGTTATGATTGTAATTCGTAGTAGTTATATTTAGCTTAGCCTATGAGTCAGTTGATATGAGACAAGTTGAGTAAGATGGTTAGTTTGTGGAGCATAATAAGTGGGTAGCCATGAAACTATGATTAGCTATAGCATTTTTCATGTCCTGAGCATAGATTATGATTATCTATAGCAACTTATTATATTCAATCTCTTCACCTAACTTTTTGGAAGATATTGTTGTGTTAGATGCGCCACCACATTTTGTTAGCAACACCCTTGAAGATGACCGAACAGGGAAGCAAAGAAAAAGGACTATCTCAGCTTTCTCTAGAAATCATAATTAGTTAGTTTAGATAGTAGTAACGTAGGTAACTCTAATGTTTTGTATCCGTCACTCTCTACTTTTCTGTGTAATATGCACCCTCTAGTTAGCATTGAGCCTACGGCTCCCAATCCCTGTACCAATGTAATCTTGTAATATATGTAATATCTTTGTTTACAAAAATTTAAAAAAAAAAAAAAAAAAAAACTTGATGTGAAGTGCTACTCATGTCAAGATTAATATTTTCTGTTTATTGTCTTTGTTGAACTCTTATATTTTTGTTTTAATTTCCTTGTGCATTTATATTATGAATGAATGAATGAACTAGTTATATTGTGATATTCTTTTATTAGCATATTTTACTAAAATACTGACTTGTCACATCTTTTTCGGTCAAATATACAAAGCGGTTTATTCATAAAGAATTTTTAATGATTAATAGATAAAGCATATGCTATGTTGCACTATAACTGTATTTTCACTTTTCTATATCCATCTTAACTTTGTGATTACTTGTATACATATCTAATTAAGGTCTATAATCTAGAATGTCTATTACTTTGTATTCAATTGATTTTTGTTGCTTTCTTTTTCTTTTGCGTTGTATATGACCATGGTTGTTGTACAAGCATAAAATATTTGTCAAATATTGTATTGGCTTTTTGTTAGTTTGATTTTTAGATTTACTAATCCGCTACCCAACCTATAAGATACCGGTTGGGTAACAAATTAGCAACTATCAGATAGTTATTGGACAGTGTAGCGACTAACCTCTAATCTCAATGGTACTTTTTTTCGACGAATATACCTTACAAAAAGATGACTTTTAAGCAGTAATAAGATCATATGGATAAATTGATTTAGATTTTCAACTGGTTATCCCATTTACATTATCCAATGAAAGCACTCTGCCAATGACTTGATAAAATGCGACATACTTTTCATGTACATATCATTAGTGCTTTTCCAAGTTTTAGGTTTTAATGACTTCCATAAAATGCTTTTCCAAGTTTTAGGTTTTAATGACTTCCATAAAATGCTTTTCCAAGTTTTAGGTTTTAATGACTTTCATAAAATTCTAATCCGTTCCCAATCATTTATCTGACAATAAGGCAATTTTGTAATTAGCTTATCGGTCACAATTTGGTTTTAAACACCCCTGGTTATTACATTCAAGACTATAAATATATAAAATACTTTTGTTCCTCAAAAACACATTTCAATAATCTGATGTGAAATAATGTTAATACAACCTGTTCCTTTCATTGTATTAAGATTAGTTTACAATGTCAATTATATTAATCATATACGCAGAAACATGTAAATCAGCCATTTTCTCTGGCTAATCAAATCAAATCAATATATTTATATGCCCATTCCCATTTCTTAAAACTGACTCTGTCACAACTCAGGATTTTCAGCCCAGTAATGCACAAATAAAAGAGTCTGCGACCAGAATTTCCAATCAACCTTCATGGTAAAAATCAACTATCGACCACACAGAGCAAAAGTCATGGGGAAATTAAATCCACAACACTGAACCACTTTTCTTCCTCTGCCCCTAAACTTCTGTCTATGCAAGTCTCTAACTCTATTCTAACTGTGCTTTTATTCTAAAGAACATACATTGATGCAAATTTCCACTGACTTTTCAAAATTTAAAAAACTATCTATGTGATGATAAGGTAGCATAATACAAGGATCAACTGCTATCCCACCACGGACACCGAAAAAAGAAGGCAGGGGGCCATATCATCAGCTACTATTCTTACAATGACTTATATTTCTCCTTTGGATTGTTTTGTGCTTCTATCTTCAAGTTCATCCCTCAAGCAAGACCTGCACCAAAATGAACAATTGTAACAAAAAACAACAATGGTGAACAAGCAAAATATGTATTTAAACTAAAATCAACAGAAACAAATTGCATACCCTTGTCAGCGCCTAGTTCTAGGCTTGCAGCGAAACCCAGCTAAGAGTGCTATATGATCAGAGGACCACTCTGGAGAAGGAAGTGCTGTGTCTTTTCTCAAGCTTTCCTCATCCAAGAGCTCTAACAATGATTCAACAGTTACAGAGTCGGCTGAAAGCACATATTCAAACCATCACACAAATCAGTCTAACCACAATTCTATAGATAGGTACAATTAAATATAGTTATGACCACAGGCAGAAACATAAAAATGGAATAGAAGTCATTAATGTAAAATATCTTAAGACAGAACCATGCAACCATACCAGAATAGAATATATAATCAAGAGTCCCAAAATAATCTCTGGTGCAGCTTGTAAACAAAGGTTCGTTTGTGCCGGGATCAAGCTTCCTCCGTTTCTGATCTAGTCCAGGAACCACAGGTATTCGGGCAAAGGATGTGTAAGCACTTACCTGTACAATATAAACAATATAACCAATATAGTCACAGAGCTTATTTAGTCTTCTCAACGATGGAGTCTAATACCAAAATATATATGTGCTCAGGAAGGGTAGGGACATGGGGAAGCAAACATATCTACTATGAAAGACAATGGGGAACAGGAGCTTTCTAAAGTCACTGAAGTGGATACCAATGGCAGTTGATGCGTTAACTTTGTGGCTGGACGCAAAATACCAAGAGGGTCCACTGCTAACTCTGGATGCATTGGATCAACTTTCCCCATTGCAACAAGTGCATGAGGAGCACTGCATTGCCAAGAGCTTTTATCAGTAATGTTACTGTTCCAGCCTATTTTTGCATAAAATGAGGAAGCAATAGAGGTACAACTCTTAACACTGACAATGAGAGAACATGCAATTATAAATCAAGAAAAACATGGACCTTCCAGGAGATGAATTAAAATCGCCACAGAGCAGCATAGGAATGTCAGCACTAGCAGCAATTTTCTCTAGTCCTTTTAAAAGTGTGTGAACCTAAATGCAAACAAATTGCCAATCAAGTTTCAAGACTGAGATAAAATGAACAATTTAATTTGTTATCCAATAGTAACCTGCCAAAGTCTGACATCCTTCAACTCTTGATGAACATTTACATGTGTGTTAGCCTGCATTCAGAAATGAAGGAATGTATTCAGTAGGTGCGCTAGCAGAAGAATATTTTCACCAATATTTAAGTGAGTCCATAAGAGGTTCATAAGAAAAACTTTTGGTTGCTCCAACTTTCACAATAGCATGCTGGAGACTGCTGCCTAGGCACAATACAAAATCTTGTAATGAAGAAAAGTTTTCGCCAGGTCAATTGAGTTCATGTTAACCACAGCATGGTAAAACTCTTACTAAAAGGAACTAGTTCTAAAATTGACCTCCTTAGAAGAACAAAGATTCAAAGCCTTATTATTTTCTCCAGGCATCTAAGTTAAGTTACCAATATAGCAGCTGAATACCAGTCATTTCCCATGGTACTTCATCAATGATACCACAATCACAGTTAACAATACGTCATGGATAGGGGAAAATGGAAACACAAGTAAAATAGGCAGGTGGTACAACACAACGCATTTTAAGGTAGAGAAGAGGAGCCAGAGTCTGATAATTAAGGTAGAGAAGAGGAGCCAGAGTCTGATAAGGCTTTGGTTTGTGTCAGCTTATCGCAACATGTGATCCGCGTGAACTAGGACTGTTTCATGAAAAGGAACAGACATATTTGAGATAAGCTCAAAATTGCCTATTGGCAGGGAAGAGATTTGACATTTTAAAGCATCTTGTTGTCAGTTACTAAATTCAGATCTGATATCACTCTCACCAATCACCAATGCCCCAGATGCACAAAGAAAATGAAAAAGGAAAGGACAAATGTGTGTGTGAGAGAGAGCATAATTTCATTTCCACCATGTGATCTGAAACCAAAGGGAGGAGTAACTTATGAAGCAAGCTATGCAGGAGGTGGCATTCTTTCAGGGGTTGCTCCAAAATTAGCAGTTTATGTTAAAGATTGTTCTTGCTTTTCCCAATAGAATTAAATGATTGAAGATCATTCTTTCTTAACTTGCATATTCCCAAAACTGTTGTACTTCACTCCTAGAGGGTATGGAGAAAAGCAAATTAAGAATAAACTAACAATCCTTTTAAATAGTCCTATTTACTAGCTAGAGTTGTCTTACTACCCCCCTCAACTATTAGTCGAGATATTTTGCATGTCTGCTATCCTTTCTAGAGATCAGGATACTTTCAAATATGTCAAACTGATATCACTTTAGAAACCTAAGAGTATGATGAACACGTCTCCAAAGGACACAAATCTACAATAGTTCAAGGGCCTTCAACTACCCCCTCAACTATTAGTCGAGATATTTTGCAAGTCTACTATCCTTTATTTTAAGAAGATGGAGATTCTTCTTTAATTCTAGAGATCAGGATACTTCCAAATATATCAAACTGATATCACTTTAGAAATCTAAGAGTATGATGAACACGTCTCCAAAGGACATAAATTTACAATAGTTCAAGGGCCTTCAACTCTGTCAACCAGAACCTATGATGAAGATGCCTATCGGTCAAAACATAAAATAAAGATACAGGCAGCAAAAGGACATGCAATATTGCCAAATAGTGCTTCACTCGAAAGGAAAACATGAGACCTACAGCTGATCATAAACATAAAAACGTGAAATCTTCTGCAGATCATAAACATTAAACCGTGAAATCTTCTGCAGATCATAAACATTAAACCGTGAAATCTTCTGCAGATCATAAACATTAAAACATGAAACCTTCTGCAAATCATAAGCATTCAACATGAAACCTCCTGCAGATTATAAGCATTCTTAACCTAAAGAACCTACACTGAAGCAAATATAAGCACTAGGCAAACTACCTTCATTTAAATGACTTGTACTCATTTATAGACCCTGGGGATAATATTTCCAGGTCAGATGCAAAAGTTTCCACTATTAGATTCTGTTTTGACAATTTCATTTGTCATTTCTAGAAATTTCAAGTCTTGGGACTATCTAGATTCGTCAATACAGTTTCTTTAATCTTAATATAGATGACACAGAAAGGTGCTCTTGACAGTAAGAAAAATGAAACAATACAATGAAAATCATAGAGAAAACAGCATGTCAAAAGCACAGGCAACTTGAAATAATAGTAAAATGGTTGCTGCACAACAATGAAAGTGGTTGTGTTTATTCCAGAGATGTACAGAACAGAACACAGAAGTTAACTCTAAACGGAAAAGTGAAAGGAGCATCAGGTTCCTTACCACACAAACAAGTTGACGCTTCCCAGGGTTGTCAACCCCCTGGTTATTGAACTTTGCTTCCAGAACCACAATAAGTGCAATATTATCCTGTCAAGCACACACTAGTGAGATATAAGCCCAGTCCTGAATGAAAATCGTCATAAGCCAACAAGGAACGTGACAAATTCGACAAAATACCTTCAGCAAACGATTTAATGCGGTCTTCTTTTGGGCGCTGGGAACTAAGGCATCAGTCAAAGATTGAGCAGCTTTGTTGAACTCAACCTGCAACAAGCGCATACGAAGATTCTTGTTACAATGTCAATGCACAAATTGTGTTATGAGTAAATCCCTTCTCAGGAACATACTGTGCTTCCATACCTCATATTTTTTAACATGTGCGAATCTATCTCGGCGGAAAAATGTGGCACAACCATCAACGGTATTGATATTCCCACTGAACACCTGCATAAAGAAAAAGTGTCATTAGAAATCAAAAACTTTCAGATGAAAACGCACTATGCACCACAAACCTCAGTTGTTTTTCTTTTGAACAAAGCTTGATAACCATGTTTGTCCAGCTCAGGAGCAAAGAATTCTTCAAAGTGATCACTCTGAACCTGATAATGGAAGCATACAAGCACTAAGATACGGGTATTTATAATTCCATAGGCAATTCACAAGATCATTTTTAACATGACAACATACTGGTAAGTATACACATCTACACTTGAAGAAAAAGAAATTCTTTAAGCTAAAGTAGCTGATTATGCAGCCATCAAATTCACAAATTCAGTCCTCTAAATTGCAATATAGAAGCAAGAAGCAACCCTCCTGAATAGCATGAAAAGATTTTTCATACCTACTGGTACTTTAATTCAAAAGATTCAACAAAATCACCTAAACAATTACATATTAAAATTTTAGCTGATGTCATAGGAGGTACCTCTTGGAGGCAAACAATGTCTGCACGGTAGCCAACTATTTCACGCAATAGATTTTGTCTCCGGTAAGTCCAAGCAAGAGCCCAAGAGGGGCAATAACTGTACAATTCATTTGTTGCATATGCATCAGACAGAATGTTGTATGAGAGCACAGTAAAAGTTCCTGAAGATGATAAACGGCTATCTAAGTCCAGATGCAGTGGTATATCAACTCCACTAACTGAAATCAAGCGACGTGGAGTAGGAGATGGAGCAGGAATCACTCGAGCCATCATGGTACTAGCATTTCCAACAGATAATTTTGTTTCTGCATTGATGATAGCACATTCAAATTTAAGGGTGTGACCAATATCATCTGCAGATGGGGTGTAAGTTTTAGAGCGTCCAACTTCAAACCAGGTTTCACCACCATTTCTTTGACTTACTACTACAGGATATAAAGGTGTTGTTCCATTTGTCAAGCTACCGCTTGATTGCGAAGAAGTCAAGCTTGTATTAACACCAGATCCTGTATTTTCCTCATTTCCATTTGCATTCACAGCACTAGCAGCACGTTCATGCAGAAGACGATGATGCTGCCATGCATCTGAGAAACATTTTGGGGAGCAATGGTAACTCTTGGCAACAGGGATTTTGGCCTTCACACATGCAAGGCACTGCAGCGTAGCTTGCTCAGATGGATGGATGCTGCACATGGCAACATTTTTATCACTTTGTATTCGGTACCTGCAAAAAACGAAGAATTATCAAACAAGTAATGAAAAAGGAGTTCAATAGATATTGCTTTTCTTGGCAGCAAGGAGAAATGACAGCTCAAATCACATCTTTTTAGTGGAGAAAAGTATCAATTCAGCTAAAGAGCCAAATAGCCAGTGTCAGACTCAAACTGACACTATTAGTCAAGCAATAATTTCCATGATATCAACTATAAAATATGGAACCCCAGGACGCAATCCAGTACCCACATGTGGCTGATTTCTAAGCAGTTTTCTCGGTGCCCAAATGTGGTTGACTGTTTCTGGGATTTTTTGAATTAGTTTATATGACCGAAAAAATCGTTCTGGAGCCAACCAATCATAGCCTTTGAAGCTAGGGGATGGGTCCACCCTCTACCCTTCTACACCTAAATACTGGACTAAGTTCGGTTAGTTCAGGGCTTGGACTTGTGACTAGATACAAGTACCTCAACAATTGCAAAATGAACTAACCCCTGGGGGGAAAAAGAAATTCATACTTTAAAAAACAAGGACTTTGGAAGCATACATATTTCCATATTACATATACACTACGTGATATAAAATCTTGAGGAATAAACCATCTTAACATAGACATACAGGCCTGATAGCAATTAGAAACGCACTTCAATACATACATACAAATATATATATATATATATATATATGCATTTCAAGGTTTTAATTCAAATTTAACAACTTTTCTTATACACTGCTTCAAATGGGACATATTTTTTGATAGATTAGTGGCCATTCATAATATCCTAAACACTAAACATATTTTTTGATAGATTCCTAATCATTAACATATTCATCCACAACATCTACATAATTCTCTGACTGCAGTTTTTATTTAGTGTCTCTTTCTGCAAGACAAAATTCATTGCCGGCATTGCATACATCTTAGAGCCTTGTTTGGATTGGATTATTTAAGTGTTTTTAAGCTAAAATAGCTTTTAAGCACTTTCGGAGTGTTCGGATATCAAAAGAAGTGCTTATGAGCACTTTTTTGAAATGAAAAGACAAAAATAAGCCAAAAGTCATAAGTTAGAAATTCTAACTTAAGGTTTTTGGCTTATAAGTCAAGCATTAAGCACATCCAAACAGGCTCATAGTGTCTTATAAGCAAACTGTTTTTCTGTTTATTGACTTCATACTTGAGTACATAAATAAATGATTTCACACATCAACAAAAAGATGGAAACCAACAAGCTGCAACACACTAAGCCCACATACGGACTTTCCTTAATAGGTGCACCTATGGCAATTGCACTAAAATAGAGATGCACATTTATTTTAGGTCAACTCAAGGAAATATAAAAATTAATTCTCCAAAGTTTAAATGAAGAAACAAGAATGAGCAACATTTTAAACATTCTACAGTTACGAAATTCCAAGGGCCAAAAACTTTTTAAAATGGTGCACAGTACCATGTTCTATCATTAATATATGAAGCAACTTTTATTGATCTTTTTCCCCACCACCAAAATTCAATTACTTATTTGCAGTTCTTTGATAAAGAAAAAAAAATCTGTAGTTATCCAATTCTTCCTTCACGATCTACCGTGTCATTTGTGTCATATACCTGCACCTAATGCTTACACCAAAACAATGCGAGAACATATTCAGATGGTAACATGTCTACCAACTATTATAAACATAAACCACCTGATCTTATGATAAGTATCTCTTAATGCAAAAAATAAATTTAAAAGAAAGTTAATGAGATATAGGATACAAATATTATTAAGAGAAGATCATAAAAATGTTACTTTTTTCTTTAACTTATTTTTATCTAAGTTGCTCAGACTTGAGTGTGGGTAACCGATACGGGTGCGGATCTAGAGGTCGGATCCTCTATGATCTAAATTATAAGATTCGGGGATATGGATACGGGTGCTGGGATTCAACTAAAAATAATTCAAATATCTAAAAATAGAGTTATAAAACCTAAATTATGAGATATTATGTGAAAAAGTTGAGGAGACAATATTGATCAAGAGGGGTCATCAAAAAAAATATTGATCAAGAGGAGTTTCTGAAAGGAGATAAAAAAGGAAAGGGGATGACAATAGAAACTTAAATATACAAGGTATTTCATTTTCTTCAATTTCACCTTACTTTTTATTTCGATTACAGAAATCATTGATTCTGTCCAAACTTACTCACTCAAATTTGGTCAAAGTACCAAAACCCATTGACCAGATCAGATACGGTCCCACACCCACATCGTATCGACATGGGTGTGGCACCGAAAGTGAAGAGTCCGAGCAACTTAGATTTTTATAACCAATAAATCCCTGAGTAGCTGGAACACAGTTCCTTTCCTTTTTGTTTGTGACAATGAAAATGTTACATTATGTATTGCTTGTTTAGCTATTTAGATCATAAGAGCCTATCTGGGAACTTGACACTAGGATAAGATCTAGTGATCTAATCAATCGTACTTCTCTATGTTTTATTTCAGATCTAGTTCAATTCAATTTGTATTTAACCTTCGTTGTGCAAAAAGAGGATGTAATAAGGATTTCATCTTGTCTGTGGCAGATCTACTCATCTGGCTAAATTATTGTAATAAATGGAAAAGATGATATTTAAGTATACAACGTAATATTTATGGAAGTACATATAAAAATAGACCCTTTTGCTGATTAAATTGCGAAATTATATCAATTGTTCAGTCGTTCAATTTTAAATTTAGGAATTATGCAGGCATGTACTTAACATATAGAAAAGTTCCACAAGTCAAAGGTCGTTAGAGAAGAATAAAAATGCATAGTTCCTCTAAAGGTTATTATGTCATGTCGTCCAGACCATCCACCAATGCATGGAAGCTTTTGATAAGTGGAATGCGTGGAATTCTTTCAATCCAATTTAGTACATGCACAATACCAAAAAAAGGGAAATTCCAGTTACATCATCTATCATATTTCATCGACAAAAAGGATGACGTCGTACAAATAAAGTCATGATTCCTTCAGAAAAGGATTATGCCCTTGAACAATGGAAATCAGTTTTTGGATTATGTTAGCTCCTCAAGTCCTGTCTTGGGAGGTAGACTAACACTGATAAACTCAGTTCTAGATGCTCTTCCAACATATATATTTTATCTATCGTCCATGTAACTCAGTCAGTAGTCCAAAGGTTGGACAAAATCAAAAACTTCATGTGACAAGTTAATAAGGAAAAAAAAGAATTTCACTTGGTCTAATAGAACATCATCAGAAGCAAGAAACATGGTGGGTTAGGGTATCAAGAACCTCAAAAACCAAAGCAAAGCTCTTAGGGTGAAATGGCTATGGTCTATGGAGGTACCATCAGGAGGACCAAGCCTTCGGGTACAGGGTGATTAAGAGCAAGTATGAGGAATTGAACAAATGGGTAACTAAAGTGGATAATACTCCCTATTGTGTTGGCCTCTGAAAATCTATTAGAGTCTTCTAGCCTTTCCCCAGTAATCAGTCAAATGTCAACGTTTAAAATGGCAGAAAAACAGTTTTTGGGCTGATAAATGGATGGGTGTTGAGAGCCTCAAAGATCTTTTTCCAGATATCATTGCTTTGGGCCTTTGGCAAAACATCAAGATGAGATTGTTGCTGGAATGTGGTCACAACAAGGATGGGATTTGGTCCTTAAAAGAAATTTGAATGACTAGGAGATTCCCAGAATGATTGAACTTTATAAGTTACAGGAGAGTTTTCAAAAAACACAGATAGGTGGGGATTTATTTATGGGGTCACAACAAGGATGGGATTTGGTCATTCAGATATTTCTTCAGTGAGATGATACACATAAGATATTCATAGTTTCATCCTGCTTTGAAGAAAATCAAAGTTCGACCTCAGATTATGCTAGTTCCCTGCAAGTACCAAGAGATCTTAACTAGTGTTATAGGAGAGTCAGATACTTTCCTAAAATACACATGATGTGGTATGTCGCACCATATATTTACCTCTATAATTTAAATAACTATTAGTCATAAACCAAAATTAATTCCTAAAGCTAAGAAAAGAATGACTCTACCCTGTTTTTCTTATTAATTGATATGGTTTATTCATTAATTTCTTCTTCCTTTACTTGGGTTGATGCACTTGAGCCGAGTATCTTTCTAAAACAGTCCTTCTACATCCACGAGGTAGTGGTAATGTCTGTGTACACTCTAAGCTCCCCAGACCCACTTAGTGGGATTTTAGCGGGTATGTTGTTGTTGTTGTTGTAAGCTAAGACAAAAATGAAGTTAAGCTTTGCCACAAATGTCTAGATGTCTTTCTGCCAAAGGGGACTCTGGGCTATAGCAAATCAAACAACTTGAAGTAGGATTTCCTTCATTAGATCAAATACACATCAAATGCTCCTATGGTACAACAACTTAATTTTACCTCCTGACGTGAATCAGGCCCATCAGAGCTCTATTTTCTTTTCTTTTTAAAAAAAAATAGGAAATGGTCCTACCATAGATTGTGAAAGTAGATGCACCTAACATCATTATGGTATTTTGTCACAGCTTATCAAGCCTCAACACATTTCCAATTATACCCTGGTCAAACTTTTCAAATGATTATTTGAAGGATTGGGTTGTGGGTTTGGAGGAAGGGAGGGCAGATTCTACAATACATTTTTTATAATGGTGGTGTTTGGACCAACTTGCATGCACCACAAGTATTTTGCAGGTACTTGCTATCTCCCACTAGCACAAGTGTTGGGTAACTTTGCCCGCAGAAAATTAGTCAAATGGGAAGAAATCACCTAATATATTTTTTGTCTTTATTGAGATCTAATGGAGTTTTCAATACATATCTGGTTGTAATCATATTTCTTGAATGAAAGATAAGGAGCAATTTAAAAAATATCTACCGAGATACTGCTTTCTTCCAGAGCATATAACATTCATTCTACTAGTTCAAACTGACTAAAGCCACTCTTGCAAGTAGACTCACAGTCACAACCGTAAACTATCATTGCCATGTTAAATATATCCTAATCTAATTTCCTTCTCAAAAAACATATCCTAATCTGACAATCAAAAAGTATGCTTGAAAACAGCCTATTTGAGAGGAATTAAATGGAAACCAATAATCATCATCTCCTTGGAAAAATACAGCGAACAACTAAATATAATGTCATTCATGAGCCGCAACAAAAGTTCAAGACCTTTATAAACCAAAAACAGAAGTTTTGCCAAAAGAAATTGAGGAAGTCACCAAACATTCTACAAGAAAATCAGTTCAATCCATAGATTATACTCATTCCTCTGATTGAAAAATAATCAAATAAATATAAAGAAGTAGAAGAAGAAGAAGAAACTAACCACTTATATCTCAAGAAACAGCCGTGAATAGGGGCGGATTCAGGGATATCATCAGAAATGAGTAATGAATCAGGACGACGCAACAAAACATAGGGGGTAAGTTCACAGCCTACTATGGGAATGTCAGACGGGAGATGCACCCGCACCACACTCAGCATTGTTCTCCTTCTTGAAAAATATTGAAGTTAACGCACTCTTTTCTTTTTCTCAACACAACTGCAACTTCTCCTAGTACTAAGTTTAAGTGAGAACAATCCAAGATATATTGGAGATGCGGCGTATCCGCCATTCAACAAACTTCTGCACCAATCACCAGTCTTCTTTGCCCTCAATATCACCAACAGAAAATAGTATAAAATATCACCAACACAAAATTTGGATTAAAATCGAAGAGATCTTCAATGAAAATGGAAATGAGGACAAACTACAGAGAAATCAACGAAGATTCAATTTGTTGTTAAGAGACAAATAGAAAACTTTAGAGAGAGGAGGGGAGAATCGATTGATTGGATGTGATTTTAGGGTTTTACAAACGGAGAGAGAGGAGGGAAGACACTAGTCTAAGCTTTTCTAATTTTCTATATATATATATATATATATATATTAAAAAATAGTTAAAAGCCCTTAAATTTGGCATAATTTATTTTGGAAAACTTTCGCAAATAACCACTATAATAAATTCAATTATGCTTCATAGTTATAGTTTGCATATTTATGGGTTGTAGCTACAGTTTAAGCTGTCTCGTTTGTATAATTCACGGATTTGAATAATTTCGCAAGTTTGTATAATTCGCGGGTACATTTATATGATTCAGTTATTTTTGTATAAACTCGAATAAAGGTATGACTGGCATGATCACTAAATCTGATGCCCAACATAGGGGACTTATACTCCTATGGGGGCACGTAGTTCTAAGATTATGAGGGTAAGTTGAACCCTAGTCCACTCAGTGCTAAGTCTACTCCCAACTGAATATGTAATACGACCCAAATGTAACTGAAATACTGAATAGCTCAAAACACTGGCATGCAATCTGAGAATGTAACATTTATATACTGATAATATAACATTCGAAATTTGGAGCATGATTATCTATTTAACTGACCTAGCAAGTATAATTCGTGAACTAAGAGAATTTATACAAACTACGGTTCTGAGTTTAATAAAAGGAATTAAGCAAACTTTCCAAGAAATAAGCTATTTCAATTTAGGATACTACAACATCTAAATCACAGTATATATCTAAAGTTTTAGAAACCCTAGGTCTAAACAAGATATGGAGAATCAAGGAACTGCCTGAATTCTAGGGACCTAGTGGATGAAAGGAACCCACTAGTGAAATCCCACATACCTGATGACGAAATCTACAGAGAAATCCTTTGATTTCAAGGTTGAAACTTGAAGAACACCGTTGTTTGTTCTTGTAGGAAACTGGCCTCTTTCTCTTCTTTCGTTCTAATTTGGATAATTTTTGGAGAATAAAGATTTTGGGTAGGTTCTGACTAAATTATTAGGCTTAAACTAAGTAAAACGACGTAGTTTAAATGCCCAATGCATAGGGAAAAAGACCAAAACGACCCCGACTTAAAAGCTGACGAGGCCCACCCACGGAGCCACTGGCGGACCGTTGATGGAACCACGGTCCATCGAGTGGGTCGTGGTTGCTGGCCAGTGCCTACTAGTTTTGGACCACCCAGCCACGGTCCACTTCACGGACGATGTAAAGGACCAAGGACCATGAAGGCCACCGTGGTTCTTCACTTGAGCTAGGGGGTCTGCTGGTTTAGGACGACGGACCCATCCACGACCCGTCATTGGGACCACGACTCATGGTGGGCACCGTGGTCCATCACGCTGGCTGGGTGTGAACCACGAGCAGGTCGACAGACCGTGGTCCCTTCACAGTCTGTGAACCCTTTCGTGGTTCATCCAATTTTCTGTTATTCAGGTCTGCTAGAATTCTGAGGTGTAACAACATTGGTCTGACATAGCTTCAGGCAGGATAACTATGTAGCAAATACACTAGCTAAGCAAGGATCCAGGGTAACAACCTATGACAAGGCTATCCTTTTGCAATCTCTATCGGACTATATCAAAGACCAGCTTGCTAAAGACAAGAATGAAGCTATCTCTACTAGACTAATTAGGTCATCTATGTGTAATAAGTTAGCTCATTTGAGTAACATTGCAGTAATTACTAGCCCGTCTAAGGAGTATGTTCTAACTAACTCTTCTGTAATTCCTTAATATATATATATAATATTGTTTTAGCCAACAAAGAAAAATATGGCATACACGTGCAAAATGCACAAAAACTAGTATACATAAGTGCAGATGCTAGGAAATGAACTTTGAATGGAAATTTGTATGCACTCGGATAGAGTAAGTTGATAGTAAAATAGTTATAACCTTTTAAATATACACGATCAATAAAAAAAACATATTTTAAATAAAGCCTAACTTATATAATAATAATTTTTAACATAAATAGATTTTCTATCACCGATAAAATATTGATACATGAACTCTTGTAAATAAATACATAGATAAATATATTGTGACTAAAAAATTATTTTAAAAAAAGGTAAAATAAAATATGATTAGAAATTGGTTGTACACTTTCCTCTACTTCCACGTGGAAGTGGAGGTGGAAATGCAGATATTGATTCTATCTCATTTTATATGCACTCGAATACTGGGTAAGTTGGTAGTAAAATAATTATAACTTTTTAAATATACCCAATCAATAAAAAAAAACATATTTTGAATAAAGCCTACCTTATATAAGAATATTTTTTTAACATAAATAGATTTTCTATAACCATTAAAATATGGATAAATTATAGAACTCTTTTGAATAAATACATAGATAAATATATTGTGACTAAAATAATTATTTAAAAATAAAATAAAATAAAATATGATTAGTATAGAAAAAGAGGAATTTTTTTTTGCCGCGCTCACAAGGTTTCTATTATAACTAACTAACTAACCGTTTTACTTACTGTATTGGAATTGGAGTGAAAAGATTCTTCGTCTGTTAGATCTTCAGAATAGTAATTGTTTGTTTCTCTTGCTAGTGTGGTGAATCAATGGTGATTATCTCTGTATTTTGATGATTATATGTATTTTGATGATTATCTCTGTATTTTGGTGATTATCTCTGTATTTTGATGATTATCTCTGTATTTTGGTGATTATCTCTGTATTTTGATGATTATCTCTGTATTTTGGTGATTATCTCTGTATTTTGATGATTATCTCTGTATTTTGGTGATTATCTCTGTATTTTGATGATTATCTCTGTATTTTGGTGATTATCTCTGTATTTTGATGATTATCTCTGTATTTTGGTGATTATCTCTGTATTTTGATGATTATCTCTGTATTTTGGTGATTATCTCTGTATTTTGATGATTATCTCTGTATTTTGGTGATTATCTCTGTATTTTGATGATTATCTCTGTATTTTGGTGATTATCTCTGTATTTTGATGATTATCTCTGTATTTTGGTGATTATCTCTGTATTTTGATGATTATCTCTGTATTTTGGTGATTATCTCTGTATT
>JAJOOS010028499.1:0-20373 GCA_029582725.1 Solanum chiquidenum | reverse complement strand
ATGTATTTTTGCCTCACCAAAATTGATTTGGTTGCTTTGAATTTTAATGTTTTAGTGACTAAATGTCAAGGTTAGTCATGCCTCTTTGAGCTTTGCGTAAGTTGGTGTTATTCCTCCGTTTTGAGTGGGAGTTTAAATGATATCGATTTTTTCTCATGCCTATTGTTTTGATTCATGGTCAAATGCTCAAGTCTTTTTTGTTAGTATACGTGTTTATTATTGCCTTTGCTTAGTTTCATGTGGAATTTTTTTAAAAAAAAATTAATGACACCGATTCCAATAGTTTGGTCCATTTCTGATTGTACTAGTTGCTTCTTTATCAACCATCTTCATCTAGATAATTAGGCACAAGGTCATTATTCATTTGAACATTCCTAGCCTAATTGCTTATCTATAATTATCATCTAGTATCATATTTTATCATGTGGGGATTGGTTTAATTTCAAGTGAAGGTTCTTTAAATATTGTATGTTTTTCTTTGTCATCGTTGCATACATTGGCATAGTGAACCAATCACATGTGTTTTTACCTTATTTCAATTTTATATGCTTTAGTTATATTATAGAATTTAAAAGTATGCTTCAATCTCTAATTTCCATCTTGTTTTTTTTCTTTTCTATAAATGAATGCCTCTTTCGGAGTCTTTGAAGACTCCCTCTCTTTACATTTCGCGGATTGGGCCCTACAGGCCCAATTCTATATTTTCTATCGAGTCCAAAATAGCCGACAAACAGGTTAAAGGCAGTACAAGCGGATGAAAATTGAAAATATGTTCCGAAAAAAGTTGAAAATAGGCTGCTATACTGCATGTATACATTGGTATACAGACGAAAGTACTATATACATGTCAAAAGTGCAGGAATACAGGGCTGGAGCAAAATACAGGTGTTCGAAAGCAACAGATACATGAAAAGAGCTGATATACACGCTGATATACACTAATATACAGCCGGTGTACACAAAAAGGGGATTGGGTTAAAACCCAAAAAATTGCAGCAAAATTGGCCCAAGAAGGGGCCCAATTTCATTATCTCTTTTACTCTTCTAATGATTTGATTATGTGTTGACTAATATTATTTAACTCTAACTTTAAATAACTTAATTAGATCCCCCGAAAAGACGAGTCATTTTCTTTGTGTTGGTTTATTTTAATACATTTCACTTGTTGTGTTCATTTATTTTATTAATCAAGTATATTGGTCAAATCTTATATCTTCAATTAAGTTAGAACTTTTGGTTCTGAAAAAGAGTTGTTCTTTAATACTTTTTTCACTTAATCACATTTTATTCACCTTAAAATTGTTTTTAAGTTAAAGTATTTAGGTTAGTCAATTAAGAAATGATTTTCATGCTTTAATTTATTAAATTGGTTTAAAGTGAATTAAATAAATTATAATTAATCTAGTTTTATTAATATTTTAATCACTTGTATTTCGAGTCAAATGTATCATTTTGGATCCCTTCCTCTAAAAAATAAATAAACAAAATAAAAATGCGTCATTTATTTATTTATTTTCTCAAGGTTAATCAAATATATTGTAAGTTATTATTTTTATGCTAAAGCATTATTTTTTCTAAAAATAGTCAAGTATATTTTAGTCAAATCACAGGTCAACCGGATGTTAGCGGACACTTCGAATGCTTAAACCCTTCTCGAAGTGTAAATTGAACCCCGAACCCTTTTTGGTATTTTCAAATGATTTTTTCTGTTTAAATCTTTGAAAATTATAAGTTTTCTTAATTTCTTTAAAAAATTAAGTGGCGACTCTTTTCTAAGTATTTTTCTTAAAACGTTTTATACTTAGAGCATTTCAAAAGGTGATTTTTCTAAGGTTAGGAAAATTACGGCACGACACCTACTTTTGTTTCAAGATATTGTTCTAGATGGCCATGTGAGACTAGTATACTTCTGCTGTTTTAAATGAAGTTTTTTTTTCTATTGTATGGATTTAAAGAAAAGTTTTAATTCCGTACCATTTTCCTTATATCAAATGTTATGAATGCTAGGAGGCTTGTATGAGACTTTTCAGAGTCTTATATGTTGTGTCACTTTCGAGGTGTAGGCTCGGGTCGTGACTCCCACAGGGAGCGGTACGTGTTCAAATTCAATCAAGAAGTACAAATGTGATCTAATCAACCATAGGAATAGAAATTATCGAAAAAGACATAAAAACAAATTAAAGGGTTGACACAAATGTAAAATGGGGGGTTTTGGTTTTCAAATATCAACTACAATGCTTTAAGCTAGATATGAGATAACAATAAGGAGAAGAATTCTCGAGATGTGATTGATTATAGGTAAATTGGACATATAGGTAATTGAAACTACTCGTAAATAGCTAAATATCAGTAGGTAGGCTAGGCTATAACTAAAATAGCTTTCTCTCGAACAACTATTCCGCTTCAAGTGATTTATCTCGAACATCAAGAAGCATAGCAATTAAAAACAACCCATAACCTTAATACAACTTCTCTCTCAAGCCAGATGGGTAGGATTGGGTTTAGGATTCACTTTCTCGAGCTAAACCCCAATCAACCCAATACCTACAAATCATTAATCAATAATCTTAGTTCTAAAACTTCTCTCTCGAGCAATCTACGAACACTAAGATAGAACTACATTTGCAACTACAATTCATAAATTAAACCACAATTAATGATTAAACCCACTTCAATAATGCATTTAAACTAGTAATTAATAAAACCCATAAACTAATTCAACCCATAATCACATGACCACACCCCAAGAATTGAGGTTTTAGCCGAACATCATAAAAAGCTAAAAATAATTACCAACTAGATTAGCCATCAACTGGGTAATAGCCTCCAACCATTTAAATTCTCTAAAATAGTTAAGTTCAAAAACCCAAGTCAAAATCCTTAAAATCTACGATAAAAACTGAAAACTTGGAGAAAACTCTAATTCTAGAATAGGAACTGTAATATTTGGGAGAGAGCTCCTCAAAATTACATTTAAAATCCAATTTATAGTTTTTCAAAATTTGGCCTGAAAGTCCAGTCGGCGGATTAAGTCGTGCCTCACCGAGTAGATCAACAATCAACCGATTGTCCTCTTCCATCGCCATTTTGCATTGGCCTTCAGCATCTCAGGTCATGTAACTTTGGACCATCCAATTTGTTGTCGCGGAACCGATCGGTGATCAGCTGACTGCCCATTTCTGTCGTCAACTTGATTCTTCCCCAGGGCTGGCATGCTGGAACTTTGGGCGAGCTATAGAGCCACTCGGTGGTGCGCCAAGTGGTTTTGGTGATCTCTGGGATTGCCTTTTCTTCACTTCTTCAGCTCTTTAGTTCCTTTTTGTCCGATCATGTTCTTGCTTTGATCTTTAGCCTTCTTATCTGTAAATCAACACTTAAACATCAGTTTAGAGCATAAAATAGGCATTTGAGGACATATATGCTATAAAAACAATGCCCAAATGAGTCGAACTCTCGGACTCATCAGAAGCTGAGATCACAAATGAATCAAGGCTAAATCTAAAAGGAACTCAAGATTAGCCTTAAACTTTATTCTTGGAAAATAAGGTAGATCCTTATTTTCCAATGATCAAATCTCTTGGGTTGCCATCTCTTCATAGTAAAAATTCAAGTCTCAAACACTATAAAAGCGAACTCGACTACTAGTGGAAAATGTGTACAACGATTCTGAATCATCTCACATTCTCTACTCTACTTTTATCAAGCATTGTATTACCTAGTTCTACTGTGTAAACAAAAAGAGAGAAGAGGTAAGAATTGTTGGTAAGGATTTGTATCAAAATAAAAGAGTGAAAACAAACTGAGTGTAAACACTAAAACTACACTTATCTCTATACTCACATCAAAGGTTACAAAGGCTAGAAGAGAATACCCTTTCAACCGAAGGGTACTGGACGTAAGATCCATTTTGCATCCCAACGAGTATAAAACATTTGTATCAAGTTTACTTTATGCACTTTCCAACTTTCATTTTACTTCTCTGCAAGCAGTGGTCGACTAAGAAACTCCAAAAGTCAACTACTCACGAAGAAAAATGATAAAACAACAATTCACCCCCCTCTTGCACTTTCAGTTCGGTGTAGTTTTTTGGAGTTAGGGTCCTACGTCCCCCTTTTTGTTTATATTAAAAAATTCATGAACAGAATGCGATGGAAAATTTTATATAATAAAAGGACTCCATGGAGTATCCCGGCGGCAGTTGGGGGTGGGTGGGTAGGGGTGTAAATGGGGAGAGTTGGTAAAATTGATGTAATTCTCACAAGAGAAACTACAATAAAAAGCAGAAACAAAAGAAAGATAGATGAAGATATACAAGATAAGAAACAATTGGCAACTAAAGGATGTATTAAATCCTAAAACCTCCAATTTCAATCCTAAACAAGCACCTAATCCGGATAAATAGATTGACACAAGAAAAGGAAATCAAAAGCAACCTAAAGGTATATTAAACCTAAAAACCTTAATCGATTAATTCACAATCAAGCACCAAATCTCTTACGAAGACCTTAAGGAAATTGAATCTCCAAGCAACCCCCAGTTCTAAACAAAGTTCAACAAAAGCTTTACCAATCTCTCAAGTCTCTCAAAGGAGATTCAATTCATCATTCATCAATATTCAAAAACCAGTCTCAGTATAAAATGAACTCCTAAAGGCCTATTTATAGTTTTAAGCATTATTACATAGATGGGCCCAAAAGTGACCCGAAATGGGCTAATGGGCAAGCTAGGTTGGGCTCACCCAATCTTCCTGAGGTTTCGCCAACCAGTCGGTGATTTTCACTTCACCTTGGCTCCCTCCCTTGATGGCTACTATAACTTTCAGTAGTATGGGGGTCAATGGGCGATGCATCGAATGTCCTTCATGCTCGCCAAATGGGCAGCCTTCTCATGCAGCTCATTGGGCCATTAGGCGATCCTGGAACCCTCGACAAAGGGTTTTGGCGAGTTGCCCAATGTCCTTCAGCTCGTCGAATGGAGAACATTCTTCACTTGCTCCTCCTCGCTTTGTTAGGCCTCCCACGCTCCAAACTGTCATCCAAGCATGGTGTTGCCCAACTAGGAGCTCCTTCAAGGTGCATGTGTTCCCATGCAAGGCATGGAACTCCCTCCTCGTCATCCAAACATAATCAACAGCCTCCATCATTGTGAACACTTCATCAAAGCATTGAAGTTTGTGAATGGATAGCCTTGAGTCAATCTGGATTACATCAAAAATAGTCACTCTTAAAACTTTATTGAGCATTTAGACACAAGTCTTCAAAAAAAATTCCTTTAGGTACTAAATATGACATCATAAAATATTCTTCTAAAACATACAAGACCTACTCCCAAGTCTTTAATATTACACCTTAGGTCCCCACTAATCCAACAATATGGATTCATTTTTTTCATTTATTAGAAAAACAATTCCAATAGATAATAGCTCTCCAAGAATAAACCCAAAATGCTCCCATTTTGCAGTTGATATAGGCGATTCTAGCATTGTTTTGGTGACATTATCGCTTTCACAGGTGAAATACTCATCATCCTACTCATTGTTTCATTTTTACATCATTTTCTTTGAAATAGCTTCAAAGAAAAAAAATCCCACCATTTTAGAACCTTGAGAAGTCTTCCAAAATCACTTCATAACTCGTTTGTAGATGAACTTTAGTAGTTTAGAAGCATTATAGATACCTATTCTTCATTCTAGGAACTTGATTTGATCCCGATCTTATTTATTTGCATTTTTATGGATTTCCAAACTGTTATCGACACAGTAAATATTGATACCGTAATCTATTATCTATATTTGTTGTCTATATATAATGGTAGTATCTAAATTTATTAGTGCTGGTGTTAATTATTTGGGAGTATGATCGGAGACTCACAAAAGCTTGAATTGAAAATCTTTTAGTAAGATGACAAGCGATGACGAGGAAGTCTTTTGATTTTGTTATAGTGAAGAGTTGTACTAAATCCTTAAAGGTGAAAAGTGTATCTCATATTTGTTCGTGGATGTTGAGGGCAAAGAAATATGAGTGTTGTGATACATTTCATATTTATAAGTACATCGACTATTAAAGTTGTCGTATTGAACATGCCATCAACAGCCGTAGAAAAATCTAAACCAAAGTCATTGTGTGACTGTCGCTTTGTGTTAATCTGTGTCAGGATGACAAGGGTCGAAATGTTGAAGAGATTCAGAGTTTTTTTAAAAAAAAATAATCATTGTAGTCCAAGCTATTAAAAATGTTGTATAGGAGGTGTGACTGTCAAAGAAATGGTCCGAGGATAGCGAAGCACAAATATTTGTACTTACTGGATTTTTCCTTTATGATCCGAAATAAAAATGTTTGTTCTAGATATTGTATTATGGTAAGCAGTCATACTCATAGATTCTGGATTTTTAAGTGATATGTGTGTCCAGTAGTTTTTTGGATGAAATTTTTTATAGGTATTTGTGACAACCTATTAATGGCATGCACAGTTTGGAGACAACTAATTCATTATGTACTAAACGATATGGTAGTATATATTATTTTCCTTCAGACAAGGCAATCATTGCTTACATTACTTATTAGGCAATTTTTTGGCCAATTTTTTTTGTAGGAGTTCATGACGTCCTATTTAATGGTGTGTGATGGTTTATTAAGGAGTACATCGGCATTTTCAAGTTCAAACGAGGCTAAAAAAGGAGAATATTTTTTTTTCATTTTTCATGTGTCATAATCCATGAATTTTGGGGTGATATGTGCACCTAGCGGTTTTGTAACACCTCAAAAAAAGGAATGTTGTTTTTTAACCATGGGTTCAAGTCCGCATGTCTTATTTATGGAACGTAGAAGGTTCTACGGTCCATAGAAGGGAATCATAAAAGTGGCCTAAGTATTTCTTGATTTTTGGGTCTCTGAAGTTTTTCTATGGACCACCAGGACGGTCCGTAGAAAGTCCAACAGTCTGTAAGAAGTGGTCGCAGAAGGGTTTTCAAACTTAGTTGAAAATTATGACTAGTGTATCTACGAAGGATTTGATGGGCCATGGAACTGTTGACAAGTCATAGAACGATCATGTGAAAATGGTCTTAGACTTGGAAATGATTTTTGGTTTATAGGTTCTATGGTTTGTCTACGGTCCGTAGAATATTAGACAGTCCATAAAGTTGTGTCGTAGAAATCGACCCAGAAGTCCGTAGAAGTTCATACAGACCATAGGTAAGTCCGTAGGACCCCTCCAGCAATTTTAAGTTAGGGGTAATTTGGTGTTTTCCTATGAATTTAATATCTATACAATGTCGTTTTATCCCTAAATATAATCCCTATAACTACCCTTCACCCTTAGAAAATTTCCTAATTCTTTCATTCCCTAATATTCCTAAATTCTCTCCAAGGTTCACTCTAAAAAGCTTCTCTCTAGATCAAGAAAGAAGATGTTAGGGTTCTTCAAGATCAAGTTTCCTTTTTTAATCATTGCTTAGGTCTTCAATCAAGGTATGTAGGAAGTTCATCAATGGGTTCCATTCATCCATTGAGTTCCTAAAGATTCTTCAGTCCTCCAATTATATTTCAATTTCAATTCAATCGGTTATGTTTTCATTCAATTATATGGGCTTAATTGTTTGATTCTGATTATATTATTATGATTTACGCATAATTATATAATTTTCAACTAATTTCATGTGAACTCATGTATTGATCATGATTTTGACTATGAACCCTAATTGACATGGATTTTTGGAAAAACATTGAAGCTATGATTAATTTCATGAAAGACATGCATAATTTATGAAAAGGAAGGTTTTATGATATAGGTTGCCATAGATGAGCATCAATGAAATTGTGAAAGGTTTTCTCATAACTTCAGGAATTATGGTTTGTGAAAAGTTTTCTTACTTGGCCTTGAGTCAAGATTTAATGAGCTACTCTATGATGTTTTTAACTTGAATTAGTAACTAAATTGTGTTTTTCCATGTATGATGACAACTTTATGAAAATGACTATTCCTTTGGGATTTAACTTAGTATCGAGAGAACTTTGAGGTGGAGGTTCAAATAAGGTAGTCTCTACCTCTAGTTCCAAACTACATCCCTCCGTAGGTTTGCCTTAAATGGCCTAGCTAGTGGATCCACAAATAGAATATGACATGATACAAAGTTCTACCTTGTCAATTAAACTCTCCCTTCTCGATGTGAGAGTTACATCAGAGTTCATGGTCTATTGTTGTTTAAAGCTAATATCCCAAAAAATGAACTAATTTACCTTCAAAATATTTCATGAAGTTTTTTTTATAATTTAAAACGCATTGACCATGTTTATGATTAAGATTCTATTTAAAGGTTTTACTATGCGAGCTTGGTCATGCATATCATGTTTCAAATTATGTCCCTTTATGATCATGCCTCATGTGTTATTACATTCCCCTAATACTTAGTACTATCCATGTACTAATAGTGCATAATTGTGCCTACATTGTTTCACCAAAGTAGGGCATGGTGATTCCTATCGTACAGTTCATGGCTAGTTTATCACCATAGATATTGAAGACTTGGTGAGCTCTCATACTTCGAGGACGATGTTACTTTTATTCATTTCTATATGGTTTAGTTTCAGATTTTGTATGCGGTGTACGGGTTACATCCCAACCACTCCTTTTAATGTAATAGATGGCTTGTCAAAGTCTTAGATGGCTTGTCAAGACTTTGGTGTACTTCCACATATATGTCAAAATCTTTAGTTCTAATGATATTTCATGCTTTCTTGGTTGTTCATGTATATTAGCCCATGGATCTAGCGCCTTCGAGCTCCCAAAACTTTTTTCTTGAAAAAACATTATAAGGACTTTTGTAATTAGTTACGGAAGCTTTACATATTAGCCCATCATTTTTAATGCATGTTTTTGCATTTACGAGCCAACTTATAGGAATTACATGACTTGTTTGATTTTTCGTGTGTATTAGCCAAGGGATTTGGTGCCTTGGAGCACCCAAAAACTCTTGAAAAACTTTATGAGGATCTTTTTAATTCGATGAGAAGCATTAAGTATAGTCCAACCATTTTTAAGACATATTTTCACATTTAAAAACAAATGATTACGCGATTTTCTTAGTTTTTCGTGGGTAATGGCCCATGGATTTGGCGCCTTGAGCACTCGGTAATGAGTTGGGGAAGTATTACATATAGTCCTACCATTTTAAGACATCTTTCTGCATTGACGAGCCAGCTTTTAGGAATTAGGCGATTTTCTTGGTTTTTCGTGTGTATTAGCCCATGGATTTGGCGCCTTGGAGCATCTAAAAAAAATTTCTTAAAAAACTTTATGAGAACCTCTGTAATGAGTTGAGAAAGCATTATGTATAGTCCCACAATTTTTAAGGGATATTTTCACATTTACAAGCCAACTTTGAGGATTACACGACTTTCTTTTTTTCGTGTGTATTAGCCCATGGATCTGGCGTCTTGGAGCACCCAAAATTTTTTCAGAACAAACTTCATGAGAACCTTTGTAATGAGTTAAAGAAGCATTACGTATAGACCCACCATTTTAAGGAAAATTTTCGCATTTACAAGCCAACTTGAAGGAATTACGTGATTTTTTTGTTTTTTTTGTGTGTATTAGCCCATGGATCTGGTGCCTTGGTGCACCCAAAACATTATTCTAAAAACACTTTATGAGGACCTCCGTAATGAGTTGGGGAAGTATTACGTATAGTCCCACCATTTATTAAGACATATTTTTGCATTTACTAGTCAACTTTTAAGAATAACACGACTTTCTTGGTTTTTTGTATGTATTAGCCCATTAATCAGGCGCTTGAGAGCACCTTACTTTATTTTTTCTGAGAAAACTTTATGAGGACTTCAGTAATGAGTGGGGAAGCAGTACGTATAGTACCACCATTTAAGTCATATTTTCGTATTTACTAGCCAACTCTTAGAAATTACGCGATTTTCTTGATTTTTCTTATGTATTAGCCTATGGATATGGATCCAACATTTTAGTGTGTTTTTTGGACAAAATTTTTTATGGGCGTCTATTACGACCTATTTAATGATGTGCGTTAGTTGAGAGGGGCACATGTCGATATTTTCTACGTCAACCAAGGCTTGAAACGGGAAATGTGATTTTTTCAATCTTTCATGTTTTATAGTTCATGGGTTTTGGTGATATCTGCTCTGGTGGTTTTTGGACGAAATTATTTGTGGTCGTTCATGATGACCTACTTTATGGCATGCGTCACTTCTTAGAGACCTAATTCATTAGGTACTTAAATTTATGGTAGTGTATATTGTTTTCCTACAAGCAAGACAATCATTGATTACATTATTTATTAGGTAGTGTTTTGGCCAAAAGATTTTGTGGAAGTCTGTGACGATCTATTTATGGTATGTTTTTTTAATATGGCAAACATCGACATTTTCATGTTGAAATGAGGATCGAAAAGGGAAATAATAATTTTTCTATTTTTTGTGTTTTATAATCTGTGGATTTTGGGTGATCAGTGTGCCCAACGGTATTTTGGGAAAAAAATTCTATGGGCGTCCATGAAGACCTATTTAATGGAGTGCATTGGTTCGTAGGGGAAATCATAAGCATTTTCAAGTTCAAATGAAGCCCAAAATCAGAAATAAGGATTTTTTCATTTTTCGTGTGTTATAGCCAATGCATCAGGCACCTTTGAACACCCAAACCTTTTTCTGAAAAAAATACTCTATGAATACCTTTGTATTGAGTTGGGGGAGCTTTACATATAATTTCACCACTTTAAGAAATGTTTTTGAATTTACGAGCCAACGTTTAGGAATTACACAACTTTCATGGTTTTCCTTGTCTATTAGCCCATAGATCTGGCGCATTAGACTACCCAAAATTCTCATTATGAAAAGAATTTATGAGGACATCCGTAATAAGTTGGGGACGTATTACCTATAGTCCCATCATTTTTAAGGCATAATCTCACATTTACAAGCCATCTTTAGGAATTATGCGACTGTTTTGGTTTTTGTTGTGTATTAGTCAATGTATCTGGCGCCTTGGAGCACCAATTTATTTTTAAAAAAAAACTTTATGAGGATCTTTGTAATAAATTGGAGAAGCATTAAGTATAGCCACATTATTTTAAGGCATATTTTCACATTTACGAGCAAACTTTTAGAAATTATGTGACTTTCTTGGTTTTCATGTGCATTAGTTCATTAATCTGGCGCCTTGGAGCACCTATTTTTTTTGCTTAAAAGACTTTACGGGGACTTTCATAATGAGTTGGAAGCATTATGTATATTCCCCCACAATTTCAAGGCATATTTTTCTCATTTACCAGCCAACTTTTAAGAATTACATGACATTCTTGATTTTTTGTGTGTATTAGCCCATGGATCTGACGCCTTGGAGCACCCGAAATTTTTTTCTAAAAAACTTTGTGATGACCTCTTAAATTAGTTGAGGAAGAATTACATATAGTCCCACAAGTATTAAGACATATTTTCACATTTACAAGCCAACTTTTAAAAATTACACAACTTTCTCAGTTTTTCTTGTGTATTAGTCCATGGATTTGGCGCCTTGGAGCATCCAAATTTCTTTTAGAGAAAACTTTATGAGGACCTCTGTAATGAGTTGGGGAAGCGTTACATATAGTCCCACCATTTTTATAGGCATATTTTCACTTTTACAATCAAACTTTAAGGAATTACATGACTTTTGTTTTCATGTGTATTAACCCATTGATCAGGTCTTCTGAGGACCCAATTTTTTTTTTCAAAAATATTTATGACGACCTCCATAATGAGTTCGGGAAGCATAACGTATAGTACAACCGTTTTAAGGCATATTTTGGCATTTACGAGCAAACCTTTAGGAATTACACAACTTTATTGGTTTTTCATGTAAATTAGCCCATGGATTTGGCACCTCGAAGCCCCCTAAATATCACTCTCAAAAATTTATATAAGGACCTCCATAATGAGTTGGAAAAAAATTACGTATTTTCCTACGATTTTAAAGGAATATTTTTACATTTACAAACCAACTTTTAAGAATTATGCGACTTTCTTAGTTTTTCATATGTATTTTCCCATGGATCCGACACCTTAGAGCACCCAAAACAAAATTCGGAAAAAATTTAATGAGGACCTCTGTAATGAGTTGGGGAAGCATTACGTATAGTTCCACAATTTTCAAGACATATTTTCTCATATTTGAGCCAACTTTTAGGAACTACTAGAATTTCTGGCGCCTTGGAGCACCAAAAAGAAAATTTTAAAAAAACTTTGTAAGGACCTTTGTAATGAGTTGGGGAAGCATTACGTGTAGTCCCACCATTATTAAGGCATATTTGCGCATTTCCAAGCCAACTTTTAGAAATTATGTGACTTTCTTGGTTTTCATGTGCGTCAGCTCTTTAAACTTGCGCCTTGGAGAACTTAAATTTTTTTTCCTGAAAATACGTTGTGAGAACCTCCATAATGAGTTGTGAAGCATTATGTATAGTCCCACTATTTGAAGGTTCATTTTTCGCATTTACGTGCCAACTTTTAGGAATTACATGACATTCTTGGTTTTTTGTGTGTATTAGCCCAAGGATTTGGCGTCTTGGAGCACCAAAAAAAAAATTCTAAAAAAACTTTGTTAGGACCTCTAAAGTGAGTTTGGGAAATATTACATATAGTCCCACCATTTTGAAGACATATTTTAACATTTACGAGCCAACTTTTAGAAATTACATGACTTTCTTGGTTTTTCGTGTGTACTAGCCCATGGATCTGGTGCCTTTGAGGATCAAAAACTTTTTTGAGAAAAAAAATTATGAGGACCTCTGTAATGAGTTGGGGAAGCATTACATATAGTCTCACCATTTTTATAGGCATATTTTTGTTTTAACAATCAAACTTTAAGGAGTTACACGACTTTCTTATTTTTTTCATGTGTATTGGCCCCTGGATCTGGCTCCTCGTAGCACTTAATTTTTTTTCCAAAATTCATTATGAGGACATTCATAATGAGTTCGTAAAACGTTACGTATAGTACCACCATTTTAAGGCATATTTTGGCATTTACGAGCCAACTTTTAGGAATTACACGACTTTCTTGGTTTTCATGTAAATTAGCTCATGAATCTAGCGCCTTGGAGAACCAAAATTTCATTCTGAAAAAACTTAATAAGGACCTCCGTAATGAGTTGGAATAACGTATTGTCCCACCATTTTAGAGGCACATTTTTGCATTTTCGAGCCAACTTTTAAGAATTATGTGACTTTTTTTTGTTTTTTCGTATGTATTAGCCCATGGATCAGACGCCTTAGAGCACATAAAAATATTTCTAAAAAAAACTTCATGAGGACCTCTGTAATGAGTTAGGGAAGCATTACGTATAGTTCCACCATTTTCAAGAAATATTTTCACATTTATAAGCGAACTTTTAGAAATTACGCGACTTTCTTATTTTTTTTGTATGTAGTAGTCCAAGGATCTGGTGCCTTCCTAGCACCCGAAAAAAATTATAAATTTTTTTTGTGAGGAATATGTAATTAGTTAGGGAAGCAACTCGTCTCCCACCATTTTACAACATATTTTCACATTTACAAGCCAACTTTTAGGAATTACGAGATTTTCTTGATTTTTCATATGTATTAGCCCATGGATATAACACCTTGAAGCACTAATTTTTTTTCAAAAAAATCATTATGAGGACCTTAATAATGAGTTGAGAAGCATTACGTATTGTCCCACCATTTTAAGGCATATTTTATGTCACAACCTAAAGTATAGCCTAGGAGTAACATGGTTTATAGGACTCCCCGAGATACCCTACACAAGCCTCTTAGCATACACCATACAAGATAACATAAATAAAGATTCCAAAAAAACAGTCTTATATCATAAAAATGTTTTGAACATAGATACATGATATGACATACTATAAAAAAAAAAAAAATTGATGGAGGTTCATAAGAAAGGAGCGGAAGGTCCTCCATTTGTATTTAGTTAATTAGGTTCTTGTATGGACGTGATGTTCCACTTTACGTGGGAGTGTTGTTGTGTTGGGATATTTACTATTAACAATATGTTAAGATATAATATTTATTGTAGAATAAATATTTATTCAGTTTTAATAGATCATATAATCGTTTCTGGTGTATGTTTACTTTTATAGTAGATGATTTAGTGTGTATAGTTTTAGCTTATACACAGATGATTAAATCATCTGTTCTTATAAGTATGATATTTTTTTGTTCACAATCTAGGATGAAAATTGGACATGCCATCGGTTCGATTGTAGCACAAGATTATAAGTAATTTATCTTGATTATGGGAACGGTGTAGTTGTAACTTCTTGTGCTAGTGCATTTTGTATGTATTGAACGGGACCGTGTAGAGATAGTTGTTTTAGACTGGCTGACAAAAATATATTCTCTAAACTATTAAATGTACTTATATTCTTAATCGTGATATAACTATTATTATCTGTGTATATTAATTATCATTTTGATTTATTAAAAGGTGAGATTCTGAGATGGATCAATATGCCGGGTAGATTGGATGATAATAATATATATTTGTGAAATAATAAGTTAGTTGATGGAATCCATGTCTCGATATAGAGATTGATTGATACATTTTTTTGAGAAACTTATAAGTTTTCATCGTGTCAAACCTTGCAAGTGGATTTATGAATCCGACACCAAAAATAAGTTAAGTAGTGCTCTAAAAGAAATTAATCATTGAATTAAATTCGTCAGTAATTTAATTTATTAATTAGTATCTACAATCTTAACATGGGGAACTACATAAGTTTTTAATGGGGAATTTCAAAATATAAATTGAGGAGTGCAATTATGAATTTCTAGGGGAATGATTTGTAATTTATAATGGTAGGAATAATTCAAATTAATTGTTTGATTATTTCCATAATAGGTAGCCTCAGTAATCAATTCTGGGGTCCCTATAGTGTCCATATTTAATTAGAACTCAGAATCCTATTTTTAAGGAAAAAGAGAGAGGTGGGCGTATTTTGTCTTGAAAAAAAAAACAAGCGTGTGTTTTTTTCTCGAAGAAAAACAAGCGTGTTTTTTTCTCGAAGAAAAAAATACGTGTTTTTTTCTTCTCATTTTTGGATTGGGAAGTAATCTCTATAAGTAGGGATTCTCCTAACCTAGAAAAAGATTGAAGGTTTCCATTCATACTTGCCCACCCAAGTATTGAGAGAGTTCGGATGTGAATTACCATAGTAGTTGTCTATCATGTGGATTCGCTTAAAAGTCTGTCTAACTTGGGGATTTACTTGGGCATTAGCTTGAAGGTACCTGCTCACATTTCAAGAGGTAATTTTTGAATTAAATTTCAGCAAGTTTATGTGTTCTAGCATAATTGTATATGTTCTAGCATAAATGATTTGGTTATCTATTATTCATGTAAGCAGTAAAATTCTGATATGCTTCTGCTATGCATATAGTTTTCCAACAATTGGCATCAAGAGCTACACTTGCATCTAAATATATAGTAAATGTTTTTCATAAAAGAGGATATTCATATCCGTGTAGTTTTTGAATATGTGAACATGATGTTCACTGTTTTGTGAAGGACAGTTCTTTTAAAATATCTTTTTATTCTTAATTCATGGATATCAATTCTTTTTGTATTGTTATGTTACAAGAATTACTAAGAGAAATATTTTAAACCTAAATCCTGAATAATGAATTTTATTGTGCTTCTAATAACTTGGTGGCGGTAGTTAGCCGTTATATCTGTTACTTGCGTATTTAAAAAAAAAATTCGTAATTGTGATTAAACCAAAGTAATATTGTGGCGGTAGTCTTCTGTTGTAAATGAGCTTTTGGTATGGCGTCAAAAGATCCCAATTCCATTTTTTCGTTGGTCAAAAGAAAAGGATATTAACAGAAGAGGAGGAGCTTGGGTCAAATTATTTTGTTCTTGGTTTGACATAGTTGATAATAAACAAATAGTTTATGCTATTCCTTATGCCATAGTGGCTCACCCATTTTTTTAGTTTTTCCTTTATTAATATTTTCTTTAAGCGATGACCGACCATAATTTGACTAGGATATATTTTCTCAAAATTAAATTTGATTGACCATGAATGGTATAAGTAATGAATTTTTGATTAATAAATAATTTTGCTAAAAGAGTTTACTTATTTGGAATCATTTAAAATTCTTTTTACTTTATACATGTGATATTATGTTAATACATGAATTGAAAATTATGATTAATAAATAGAATTTACGAAATTGACTATTTATTTGAATCATTAGAATGTGTTCAATATATCATGTATAAATTGTCCTCCATAAATGTCTAATAGTAGAAGGTTTGATTACTCAAGAGAAGATTTACCTTTAGATACTAGTAATACTTAATTAATTCATGAGAAGAATATAAAAGGTTTTACCTATATGAAGGGAAAATGCAATATCTTTAATTCTCAGGTGCATTAATCGAGACGACAATTTGTAATGAAAAGTTGTTGTGTGTCTTAATCAATGGAAAAACGCATAACGTTATGCTGATGAGATAATTATTAAAGGAGAATGAAATTTGAATCAAGTTGTTTTAATCTTTAACTATGCCTAAAACCGTAATTTTTCAATGCTGGTCATAGTTTACGTGGTCATGATTTTTTTGGTCTCTGATTGACTTGAAATGTGATGGTTCCATTTAAAATCATTTACATGGGTTTTAGGTAGTTTGTCAGATTAAAATTTGATTTGAATATGATAACATAATTCTTTATATCAATTATGTTTATGTTAAATTTGGAATTTGATTACACATGGTGTTTTAAAGTAAATTGATATGTGATAAGAATGTAGGTCATGTTGTTTTAATTCCTAAAGTTGTTTAAATAACTTGAATTTGAATTTGGTCATAGATTTGTAAATAAAGATTTGACCTGAAATTTGGTAAGTACATTAATAACGGCCTAGTCAGAAGTGCTCATTGCAATGTGGTTATTATTTTTTGAGGTCGTTAAAATGATTTTAAAGTTGTTCTTTGGAATTAAATTTGTGATTTAGAATGAATGACATCCTTTATATTAGTTTTATTTATGTTATATGTGGTACATGATTACACGTGATGAGTTAACATGAATTGATATATGGTAAGGATGTAGATCTGATTATTTTTCCTTAAATTGTTTGAATCTGAACTTGATCATAGCTTTGGAGATAAATATTATTTTTGAACTTTGATTGATATCGGTAGGTTCATCAGAAACGATCAAATTTAAAATACTCATTGTTATGCAGTGATTTGGTAATTTGAGGTCGTTCATATGATGTTTTTAGATAATTTTTGTATCTTGATAAATTAATTTTACCGAAAAATTACTCGACTATGATATAGTGGTGATAGAGTTTGTTCTTTATGGTCTTCATGACTAAATTTTACCGAAGTATTAAGTTCATGTGTTGTCTTAGACCTTCCTCCATACCGGATGAAATTAATACAAGTCATTAAAGTTTAATCTCTAGTTTTGATTATTTGTATTGACTCTCCTAAACTGAGCAATATTTTATTGGATCAATGGATCTAGGGATAATAATATTTACTTGACTTAAATTAACATATACTCTCCATCTGAGTTAGCTTTTGTTCTAAATTTGTTGAAGTGAATATTTGACACCACATATGTATGTTGCATGAGTAGTCACTTTTTTGTCAAAATTTATAATTCCAGATGCATGGATATCTATGAGGTGTGTTTTGAATTTTAATATTCAATGTATACATAAGCATGTTGTGATTTTTTTGGAAAATAGTATTAAGATAAAGTAAATAGTTTTTAGAATTTATTCTTTGTTCTTGATTTGTATATCTATTTCACAAATGATGATATGTGTTATGTGATAAGAATTTTTGAACAAAAAAAGTTTTAAATTCTATTTTGACCATATAACGTTTTCAACAAAATTGATCATAGTTTTGGAATTGGAAAAAAAGGGGACTCTGATTGATCTAAAATTTGGTAGATTCGTAAGAACAACCTAGTAAGAATTTTTTTTTATCGCTATATGAGTTTTTGGTCATATTCCCTCCCATGATTACCAATATTAAATAGTAGTGAAGTATTAGTTTTATGTGCTGGCTTAGACCTCCCTCCCTATCGTATGAAATTGATACAAGTCACTATGTATTTAATCATCTAATTTTGATAATATGTATTATCTCCCCTAAACTGAGTAATATATGATTGGATCAATGTAACTAGAGGATTTTCACTTGACTTAAACTAACAGTAGACTCTCCATATGAGTTAGATCTATATAAGTTTATGAAGTGAATAATCAATCATTGTACATGTGTATTGCATGAGTAGTTCTCCAATCCCATCGATTGGCTATTCGAGATGCATGGATATATATGTATAAATGAGCCCTGAATTTTTTTATTTAGGATTATTCGGAATATTATGATCTATTTAATGTATTATATCTCATATTCTCAATAGATTTTATGCACCCACTTGGTACTACTTAAGTTTTTCTTTTGGTAGAGATAAGATATTAATTAAAAGAATGCATTGTACATGTACCTTATGTTAGAAGGGAATTATTTTCAGTTTCTAACTAGATAAGAGATGAATATTTAATATATTTGTTTGTAACTCTCCTATCATTGAGTTTGATGAATATATATTTCTTGTGGTATATTGATGCGTCATTTTTTTTTGTATTATATCTCACAAATTGAATTTTAATAATATATATCATAAGAGAAAGTATCTTTTAAATTGAATGAAACATAATGTACACTAGAGTCTAAGTTATTTATTTTGAATAGAACTTCGAGGTTGGTTAATGGATGGACATAATGGTTCATTGAAGGTGAAGTCACTACCAACATGTGAGTTCTGTTTAGAAGGAAAAATAACAAAGAGACCTTTCCTCTTAAAAAGAAAAAAGTGGTAGTATAAGTTAGAATTATTCTATTTTGAATTGTGTGGTAAATGAACATTCAGGCAAGAGGTGACTTTGAGTATTCTGAGATTTCCACAAACGTTAATCATGATATGAATATTTTTTTTGATGTTTTGTCAGTCTGAATGTCTTGATAAACTGATCAAAATATTTATGACAAATGAAAATAACATCATGAAAAATATATAAATTCACTGCAATCTGATTGTAGTGATGTATACCTCTCTGCAGATCTGATTAGTCACTTATTATAGATTAGTATAAAATAGAAAATAAATAGACTATTATGAAGGTGATAAGATTAATGATTGACTTATTCGTAGTTGTTTTGCCTCTTTTGGGATATATTCTAAGAACTACATATCACATTTTGAATTTAATTCCTTTTAGATCAGTACACTGGATAACTATGGAACTACTGTGGATTTGACGTAAGTCTAATCTGTGACATGTTCAGATATAGGATTGTCCAACACATGTGCTGAGTGGGAGAATAGGAAAATTGAAATTAAGAATGGAATATGTGTTGGTTGGATATCCAAAAATAATGAAACAAGGTTTATTTTACTGTCCTAAAGAAAATAAGACAATTGTTAACAAAAATGTCAAATTTCTAAAAAAGGATCATTAGTAAACCATGTTCCTAGAAGTAAATTAGTTTTATGGGAACTGAACAAAGAAATAACAAATAAGTCAATTGTAAATTCAAAGGCTCAAGAACATCTAATCGGTATGTCAAAATTGACTTTCCATTGCATTAAAGTAGTGGGAGAACGTTACTAGACATAAGAAAACTACTACCTCAAGTAGAGGGAGTGATGATGAGAAAATTAAAGAACACTACATGAAAAGTTGTTAATATTTCAATATCGAAAGATTTTGAAGAAAATATTAAGACTCAAGAACATGAAAGTGTGATTATGTAGTAGTGCTTAGTCGTAGTGGGAGAATCATAACCAAGATTTATTTGTTTTGTATGTTTGAGAGAATTTTTTTGATAGATCTCCCGAAAAGAGGTACACTCTTGGAAGGTTTCATGATAAGGTCCCTCTAGATCTAGAACAAAATCAATTTGTTACGACAAAGCACTACTAGGAGAAATTGCATAAGAAAACAACTTGGTTAATTTCTTGTGAAAAGAAATAAATGAATGCCTATGAATTTTGTAAATGCATAGTTAAGAGTCTAAGTGGGAGATTGTTAGGGTATATACTATTAATTATGTGTTTAGACATAGTATTCTAACAATTTTCAAGATTAAATATCTAAGTGCCAGATTGTTAGGGTGTATAATATTAGCCATGCATTTAGATATAGTACTGTCACGACCCGAGAGTACCCCCTAGTCGTAACATGGCGTATTCGACCCTGAAGGGGTCTTATACAAGCCACATAGTCATTCATTGCATTCAATAATGAAAATAGTGCGGAATAAAAACTTATTTACATCCACACATTT